>VMDO01002373.1:0-47500 GCA_007922755.1 Pedetes capensis | reverse complement strand
TGCATAACATATTACTATATAGTCCTCACTGCATTTTTGTGCATCACTCTGGGGACTAGTTCTGAGCGTTTTTATATGAGTGCACTGGGATTGAATCCAGAGCCTTGTGCTTATTAAGCAAGCACTCTACCAACACACCACATCCCCAGCCCTCCTGATCCCTTAGACACTCTACCATCCTTTCATCTTACTTTTCTCCTGAGGCTGCCAAGACACCTGGAAGACTTACTGAAAAGATATCTTAATGGTCAAGCCCCACTGTTAGATAAGGACCAATTCAGGTGTTCAATGATGAAACAGAAAAATCCTTAGCTTTAATGGTCTCTGCGTAGGTTTTCCCCATCATGGTGCAGGGCAGGCAATGAGCCTGAAGGCTGGGCCCTTTGTGTGTGTCTCTGCAGTAAATTGCAGGACCTGGGGGCTCTGGAGACTGTGGGTTGCAGTTTTGCCTCAACATGGGAATGGGACTTATAGAGACATAGTCTCCTACCCATTGGCTGTCCCCCCAATTCAGTATCCTCCCATCTCTCAGTCTCTTCTCTTGTAGGATAGGGATGTAATACCTAACTCTTGGGGCACCTGGGAGACTTGAACACCATGATAGCCACAACACTCAGTACCCGAGACACATTAGCTATTTCTTGGATTTGCAGTTGAATTATTGCATCAGCTGTTTTCATACTTTCCCCTCGTGGTGTATTAAGCAATAGTTGTAAAAGTTTATAACAGGTCACACATTGGTGGCCCGCACCCTTGCTTTGATTGGCACTCAAAGTGATTTACAAAAACCTGATTTAGTTGCCAACATTGAAAACTGGGGATCTTACATAAAAACCTGGGTTTGTGGCTTCATTGGAAACATCTGCATGACCACAATTGCCAGGGCTGAGCATCAGTTGTGCGATCCCCTGGCCACAGACCAGCTTCCGCCTCCTTCCCATCTCTCCTAGGGCCTGTAACAGCCAGCTGCTAAGGGCTTTGAATCCCTAGTTTAGACACTCCATTTATAAAGTGCCTTTACCTACTTCATCTCATTTGACCCTTACTCACTAGGGAGGTGTTAATACTATTCCCCACGCTACAGGGGGAGAAACTGAGTTTGAGGATGTTATGTGACCTATTCAGGGTTACTCAGGCAAACAATAGCAGTGACAGCAGCAAAGAGTTCACATTTGCTGGGTATTCACATGTGCCCAGCACATTCTGAGTACTTTTCAGGTTTTAATTAATTTAATCCTCATAACAATTTTGTTAGGTATTTTCGTTATTTGTTTTTTACTGATGAGGAAATTGAGGACAAGTAACTTCCTCAAGGGCTGGGGTTTAGTGCAGTTAGTAGAGAGCCTGCTCTGCACTCTCTGAGGACCTGGGTTTGATCCCCAGCACCACAAAAATTGGGAGAAAGATATGGCAACCCCCTTCTGACGTGAACCCGAAACAACCAACAACAACTTCCCAAAGGTCACACAGCTAGAAAGCTCAAAACAAATTCCTGCCTTCTGAGTCTAATCCATGTATGTTCCATTGGGCTGCATTGCACACTTTCCTTCCTTCCATTCCCCTCCCCCTTTCTTTTCTTTCGTTTTTTTTTTTTTTTTTAAGTTTATTTTAGTATTTTTTACTGAACAAGTTGCATCAAGGGAGAACACACACCTTGGGAGACCAGGATTCTCCATAAGAGGCTGCTAGAGAAGAATTTAGGTTCACATTAGGAGATTTAAGGAAGCAAGACTTTTATTCTGGATTAGATATTATCAAGAAGCAGGGACAATTCTATGATTGTACTTTTTTTTTTTTTTTTTTGTACTGAGGAGCAAACCCAGGGTCCAGGACCTTGCGCATGCTGAACTAGCATTCTACCACTGAGCGAACATCCCCGGCCCTCTATTTTGAGACAGGGTCTAACAATATAGCCCAGGCTGGCCTCGAACTCATGATCTTCCTGCCTCAGCCTCCTGAGTGTCTAGGATTATAGGTGTGTGCCACCATAACAGGGTTGATTGGACAATTTAAATAAATCTCACCTATAAGGCAGGAAGACTAGAACAGGGTTCAAACTGTCCCAGGTAAAGCAGCAGCAGTCAGTGGTATTAGCCAGGACAGGGGATGCTTGGAGTTCTGGGTTTGCACAGTGAACAACGTTTGCACCTTGTTCTATCAGCACTTACACAAGTTTTCTGAGTACTCTTGGCTTTTATCTCACTTCCTTTGTTGCAGAGTGGCTTTGTGTGATACTGGTGTCCTGAGCAACTGTGTTTTACAGGGCGACACCAAGGCCTCACTGGAGTGTCAGGCTGGTTTTTGGAAGTCAAGATCCATTTTTCTCCTTCTTACAAGTGTCTTGGGGATGGAGTCTACTGTCAGCAAACACAGAAATAAGCAAGAGTATTTCTTTTAGCTATTTGATAGTCCTGCCCCTCCCACTTCTGGATTTGTGCTGGGTAACCACTGAACCAGGAGAGTGGAGGCCAAGGCAGCAAAGCCATAATTCTAGAAATCAGTTCATAACTTTGCCTAAGAACTAATGGTCCTTTTGGCACATGGCCAGGTGTTCCTAATTTTCAAATGGTGGGTGGTGTATCATTTGTACCTGAATGACAGAACTAGACAGTGCTCCCCATTGCCTGGTTCAAATTTTTCTCTCTCTCTCCTTCTTTTCTCCCTTCCCTTCCCTCCCCTCCCTTTCCCTTCCATTCCCTTCCTTCCTTCCTTCTTTCTTTTTTCCTTTTTTTAGTTTGAGTTTTGTTTTTTGAGACAGGGTCTCATTGTGTAGCCCAAGCTGGTCTGGAACTCACTATATAGACCAGGCTGGTCTTGAATTTGTATCAATCCTCCTGCCTCAGCCTTCTGAGTACTAAGATTACAGGTATATACAACCATGACTAGATTTTTTTAAAAAAACAGGGTCTCACAAGGCTGGCCTTGAACTTGAGGTCCTCTTGACTCAGCCTTCTGAGTACTGGGATAACAGGCTTACAGGTGTGTGCCACCATGACTGGCCAAATTTTTCTCTAACCACAACTGTATGGTTTTATGAAAATCTTTTAACCAGTATCCCATCATCTTCTGAGCTCCCTTAGCACTGTTTCTACTTGTTAGTTAGCTAGATGTAGCCATCCCATAACATATATGTACTTCATGTTGTACATGATAAATATATCATATTGTACATGATAAATATATCAACTTTATTTGTCAATTACAAAACAATTTCCTATGCTGGTCATATCAACTTATTCTACGTTAAACCAAATGATTGTTGTGACTTCTGTAATCCAGGTTTAAGACCTTTGTTCTAATTTAATGACAGAACTCTGACTGTTCATAGTACCTTCCAACCTGTTGATCAAGCAGATATCAGAGTCACGTAGTCAAGGATACAATCCTTGCTCTGCACCTTGATGGCTGTGTGGCCTGAGGAAAGTCACATAACTCATTCATCTGTCCATTGTTTTACCTGTAAAATGGCAGTGACAACTCCACATACATGTAAAGTTCTCCACATGGTGCCTGGTCCTCATAAGTGCCACCTACTGCCATTATTGTTTTTACATCCATTCAGAGCCAATGCAAATCCCTTGGAAGGTGAGGAGCACCTGGTTTCATAGCATCCTCCTGACTTGTAAGACAAGTTCAATAAATGTTTTCTGGTGAACTCAAGCCAGGAATGAAAGCTCCATTGGAAATTCACTTAATATTTGTAGGGAGCCTAGCCTGTGCCAAGTCCTTAGTTAACTTTGGGGGATGCAGACAAGTGGGGGCCCATCTCAGCAGGGAGACAGATAATAAGCAAATTCCTGTGTCGCAGGGAGGCCAACTAAGGGCTACAGGAAATAGGGGGAGCCCAGAGGACCTTTTCTTTCTCTTTTTTAAGATTGACAAATCTGTCAGGCATCCTGCCACTCGCCTGTAATCCCCATGACTTGGAAGGCTGAGAAGGAGATCATGAGTTCATACGCCAGAGGCAGCACACATAACAACAAGAGCCTGATTCAAAATAAAAAATTGAAAATGGGCTGGGGGTGTGGCTCAGTGATAGAGCACTTGCCTAGCATGGGCAAGGATCTGGGTTCAACCCCCAAGTACTAAAAAAAAAAAAAAAAAAGCAGCAAGTTTATGAGCCCAAGCTTCTGGATAGATTTTGTGTTTTGTAATACCTGTTCCCTGCTATATCCCCCGCCTAGAACAGTGTCTGACATGTAGCATAAGCACAAGGGATGCTGAAAAAACCTAGTAGCAGAGGTCACACCGCCTGCTGTCAGTACCCACAAGGTCTATAGATAAGCTAACCCGGTTAGGTCAGAAAGATGAGAGCCCAGTACGGGGTCCCCACTCTTAAGCTGCTCAGGTCTAGGTAAGAACCACTGGACAAATGAAATTCAAACACAGGATATGCGTGGGCATAATATTCGATGATATACTTGCAATATTTATAATAAAGGCTAAAAATTGAATTGAGCCACTTTAAAATGATTATCTTATTATTGAGTATATATTTCAACAGTGAAGCTAGGTCCATGAGACAGGGAGATTTGGAGTTTCTGGAAAATCTTTATGACAGAACCCAAGACAAACTGCAGTTTGGAAGAACTCCAAGCTAAAGTATTACTGGTTTGCTAGGACAGGCTCTTTGGGATCTAGGAAAAATATTAAAGTTTAATGTGCTTGATCAAAATCATTTCTCCCATCAGTGGCTCAAGCCTGTAGTCCCAGCACTTGATAGGCTGAGGCAGGAGAATCACATGAGCCCAGGAGTTTGAGGTCAATCTAAGAAACATAGCAAGAACCTGTCTCAAAAATAAAATAAAATAAAATAATATTAAAAATTAAAAATTTCTCCCACCCCCCTTTCTGGAGCTTCTGGACATTTAGGCAAGATCTGTAGTCTTCCAGAGGCAGGTGGGCACAACATAGCCTACAACATTTAAATAGCTAATAAAGAATTTTAGAAAATTAAGTAACTGGCTGTCTCAGAGGACACAAATATTATTTAAAATATTGTGTTTCTGTCACACTCATTGTTTCATTAATTCTACTTTTTTTCTGTTTTTTTTTTTTTGTTGTTGTTTTTTGTTTGTTTGTTTTTGGAGACAGGGTCTCACTGTGTAGCTCAGGCTGGCCTGGAACTCTTGAACCTCCTGCTTCACTGTCCTGAGTGCTAGGATTGCAGGCAGGTGCCACCACACCTGACAATCCTATTATTTTTAATTGACCAATAAAGTTATATATATTTATACAAGGATGTTTCATAATCCTGTTATTAATTCCCCCTAAGTGACACTGTTAACTACTCTCATTATTATTTTGTTAAAATAGCATTTATGGAACAGTGATATAAATAATACAGAATATTTCATTTAAATTAAGCACCTTTTTCATGGTTTTATGTTAACATGATTATATACAGAGAGAGGGATGGAGAGAGAGAGAAAGAGAGAGAGAGAGAGAGAGAGAGAGAGAGAGAGAGAGGGAACATAGGGCACAATAATAGTATATGGTCACAATGGGCCACATATATGACAATGGTCCCATGACTATGTTGTTATTGTTTGGTGCTGACGAGTCGGGTCTGACTCATAGTGACCCTATGTATAACAGAACAAAACACTCCCCAACACTGTGCCATGCTTGGCTATGTCAGTGCTTCTCTGCTATTCATAGGGTTTTCAGTGACTGATACTTTTGGGATTGCTTCAAGAATAAATTGCCACATCTTTCTCTCGTTTTTTGCAGTGCTGGAGATTGAACACAGGGCCTTAGAGAATATAGAACAGTACTCTACCAACTAAGCTAAACCCCAGGCCCCCATGACTATAAAGGAGCTGAAATATTTCTAGTGAAGGTGAAGCCATCATGACATTGTAGTGTAACACATGACTCATGTATTTGTGGTGACACTAGTATAAACAAACCCATTGCCCTACTATTCACATAAAAGTATAACATGATTACACACAGTGCATAATACTTGGTAATGATAATAAATGGCCGTGTTCCTATTTTAAGCATTTGACATACAGTACTACACCTTCTATCATTATTTTAGAAGGTACTCCCTCTACTTACAAAAACCAGGCTGCCTGTAAAGTAGCAGCTGTGTTATACCAACTGTAACCTAACACTTCTTGGGTTGATCTTGGCTCTTGATTGCATTGGGAGACCATGTTGAGTGACTGACTTATACTATCTAGGTTTGTGTAAGTGTACCTATGATATTCACAGGATGAAACTGCCTAACAATTAACTTCCTAGGACGTGTCATTAAACAACACAAGATTCTATTATATGTATGTTGTTGTTGGGTGCTGTCAAGTTGGATCCAACTCATAGCAACCCTATGTACAACAAAAGGAAACACTCCCCAACACTGTGCCATGCACACAATCTTTTTATGTTTGAGCTCATTGTTGCAGACACCCTGTTTCTTCTCATTTTGAAGTGTGCCACATCAGCAAGTGGAGGTCCTATGGGCTTTACTCCATTCCCGTCATTAAGGTTCACTTTACTTTGAGGAGGCAACTCTTTTCCAGTCTTTCTTGAATGCCTTTCAACACAGGGGGTTCATTTTGGGGCACTATAGTTGACAGTGCTTCTCTGCTATTTATAGGGTTTTCAGTGGTTAGTTGTTTTGGGAATGGGCTGCCGGATCCTTCTTCCTAGTCTGTCAGTCTGGAAGCTCACCTGAAACCTGTCTACCATGGATGGCTTTGCTGCTATATGAGATACTAGTGGCATAGCTCAGCAACACAGCAACATGCAAGCCCCTACAGCGTAACAAACTGGCAAACACGTGGGGGCTGTATATATGTATGTACATGATTGTAGTTGTTTGCCTGCTATGGCACCTGGTTTGGTTCTGATCTGCTCATCCAGTATGGTTTACTGCCCTTTCTCCCTCCTCTTCCATCTTTCATTCCGTTTATTTTCCCACAATTCCCCCCTCCCTGTTCTCTTTTTACCTGCTATAGTTTGGATGGTTGAATGTCCCCCAAGGCTCATGTCTTAAAAGCTCAGCCCCCAGGAAGGCAATATGGGAAGGTAGTAGAGCCTTTGGGAGGTCTTAGAGCATTGAGGATGTGCCCACAAAGGGGATAATGGGACCCTGGCCCCTTCCTCTTCTTCTCTTTTTCTTTCTAGCCATGAGGTGAGTGTGTTTCTTCTACCATGTGCCCTTGCCATGATGCACTGCCTCACCAAGGGGGCAAACAATAAGAACAATGGATCATGGACTGAAACCTCCAAAGTTGTGAGCCAAAATCAACCTTTTCTCTTTATCAGTTGATTATCTCAGGTCTTTTGTTATAATGATAGAAAGCTGACTAACACATCATCCTTGTCCCCTTTCCCCTTCATTCTTCTTTACTTTCATTAGCTATTATTTAATTTTCTCTGACAATGATCCTACTGGGTGTGCCAGCCAAGGAGTATTGTTGCAGTAAATGAGGAACTTGATTTGCAGAGAGGCGAAGTCACTCTCTAGGATTACCACCACTCAATTTCCCTGCAGGACCTTTCTGCTTTACCATAATTAAAGAAAAAAGACCCAAACAAAGTGAAACAAAAGCTACCTGGATTTACCATTCAACCCCTTTTGTCTTAGAAAAATAAATTATTTACCATAATTTTCAGAATGCAGTTGAAAATGAGCTGTACCTCTTTGCTGCTAGTACTGAATGACCTCCAGTGAAAAAACAGCTGCACCCCAGCAACAAGATGGGTTCTTCTTAGCTGCTGGCATTGGGCAGCAGCCTGGGACCCAAGGCTACAGAGACTCTGAACAGCTTGGTGGGTCTGGAAAAGTTTCCTGGAGCAGGATTCAGCTGAGCTGAGTCTTAATGATGAAGAAAGTAAGCAGGTGCCAGAGGGAGAGACAAAGCTCCATATGAGCAAAAGGATAAAATAGTACAAGGAAGTGGCAGGATTCAAGATTAGTGTAGAAATGTTCCGCATCTTCTGTGGCCTTCCATGGACAAGATGTCTGCCTGCATGTCCTCACATGTGAAGGGTAGAAAACGGGACTGGGCTCCAAGCCCAGGCAGTCAGGATCCTGGCAGCGGTTAATCAGTGTCTGCCTTATAAGGAACAGGATGGTCTGACACATGCAGGTGGCCTGGCACCTGCCCCACCACTGCCCTCCAGGGTACAGGCCCAGTCAGTTATGCTGGTCTTGCCTTGTCTCCTTCCTTTTTCAAATAAAAAGGAAAATGCTGCAAGTAATACATGTTCATTGTTAAAAAGGAAGAAAAAAATAAAAATACCTTGTAATCTAACACCAAGGTGTTACTTTTTAGATTGTATTCCCAAACATTTTTCTACATCCAAATATTTTTTTGCAAAAGAGTCCATTTTGCTCATTTTCTTGTGATCAAATATACGTAACATAAAACTTTCCATTTGTTATGGTTTGAATGTGAAACGTCTGCCACATGCTCATATGTTGAAGGTTTGGTCCCCAGCTGGTGGTGCTATTTTGGGAGATGGTGGAAACATTAGAAGGTGGGGCCTAGCTGGAGGATGTAAGTCACTGAAGGTGTGTCTTGGAAAGATACACCTTGTCACTGGCTCTTCTTGTCTTTCTGCTTCCTAGCCACCATGATGTGAGCACTATGATGTGCTCTGCTATGTCCTCCTCTCTGCCACAATGCTCTGCATCACAACAGGTACATGGCAATGGGATCAAGTGTCCATGGACTGAAACCTCTGAAACCACCAGCCAAAATAAACCTTTCCTTCAAGTTGTTTCTCTCAGGTATTTGCCCCAGTGTCAAAATCTGACTAACACACCATTGTGACCAATTTTAGCAATACAATTTTGTGGCTTTAAGCACATTTGTGTTTTTATGCAACTCTCACCACCAGCCATGTCCACAATGTTTCCATCTTCTCCAACTGAAACTCTGTCCCCATTAAACACTAACGCCCTATTCTTTCCTCCTGTCAGCCCCTGGCCACCACTATTCTACTTTCTGTCTCTATAAAATTGACTAGGAACTTCATGTAAGTGGAATCAGAACAATATTCATCCTTCTGTTTCTGGCTTATTTCACTTGGAAAAATGTCCTCAAGTTTTATTCCAGAATTTTCCTGTTAAGGCTTAATATCCCATTGTATATATTTACAGCATTTTGCTCACCCATTTATCCACCAGTGGACACTTGGATGGCTTTCACCTTTTGGTTATTGTACATACTGTTTTTTAACTTAATATATTACAAATATCTTTTCCTATGCATAGCTAATTTTCCCCAAGGCTTTTTCAGTGGCTGCTTTATAGTATATGACATGCCTCCACAATTTACTTGGCTAATCCCTGAGGGCTGGAAACTTGCCTTTTTCTAATTTTTTCCTATTATACAGGATAGTGGGATAAATATCTTTGTGAATAACATCTTTGCATGGGTGACTGATTATGACCGTCAGACAAAAGAGTACAGCATAGTGGCTAGGCCTCTGGATCCCACTGCTGGGCCCCTGTTCCAATCAGTCTCCACCCCAAGTAGCCTAAGGCTGGGGGATAGGGCTGCCCATCCCTCAAGACCAAAGTATGTCCAGATGTCTCTGCAGTACCCCACTGTGAGCACCATGGAAGCTGGTCAGGCTTCACTCCAGCTGCCTGTCACAGGGTCCTTGGATGGGTTCTCCCCAGGATGCCAAGCTGAGCCTCTGAGGCATAGGCAAAGGGATCATCACCAGAGAAATTTTGTTAAATAGAAATATGCTCAAAGTAACTTAAATTAGCTTAAACAAAAGGGGAAGATTTGTGAGAAAGGAAATGGAAAGGCCTCAGAGAACCAGAAGGCCTGGCAGACCTGGGCTTCACAAGGGTCTAGAACAAAGAACTAAAAAGTCAAGAGCTCATATTACTTCTTCATCCCTTTGGGGCCCTCTCTTCTTTTGCACCTGTTTCTCTCTGTACCTGTCCTTCACTCTTCTCTCTCTTTCTGTACAGACCACATTATTTTCCTCCAACATGCCATGGTGATCATGGGCTGCAGACCCAGAGGTACTGGCCTCTCCACTTCAGCACCATCACTGAGGAATCAGGATCTCTGGTTCTAGGTTCAAATTGTTGGCAGAAGGTCACCCTCCCTTGATGTGGCATCCACCTGGGGCAATGGAGGCTGGCCCTACTCCTTATGAAGAAGCCATGACAGGACAACTGGACAGCAAACTCCAGAAAGATCTACATCCTGAGGGATGCCACTCCTGCCTGGCAACTCTTCCTTGCACTTCCAGGTCTCAGGCTTTAAAGGAATCATTCATTGCCTTACAAACTTGTGAATTAGTACAACCATATAGGAGTCCTTCCTTTAAAGGGAAAGAAGGGGAAGGGGAAGGAAAGAGCCATTGCTGGCCAGAGGCCACTGAAGCAGCAGCCACAAACCAGAGGATGAGGGCTTCAGCCACGGTCCCAATAACTCTTTCCTCCCACCCAACCCAAATTCAGGGGACGAGGGCCCCTGTGTGGGGCCAGCTCAGTAGACTCCTGGTCCCCAGGCAGGGCAGAGAAGGATGGAGAATGGACACAGGTGTAGGGGTGGCTCAGAGGAAAAAAACCTGCCTGAGTGATATATGATGGTACATGCTTAGGACATGATAGGCATTTGGCTCCCGAATTTGTCATCTCATTCCTGAGGATGCAATTTGAGGATATGGTGCAAACCAAAATTTATTTGCAGTGACTTTGGGGAGACAATGTGGTGCAGTGTCACAGTGTGGGTTTTGGAGTCAGTCACATCAAAGTATAATCCAAGCACCCTGCTCCCCACCTACCTGCCTTGGGCATGTTGATTGACTTCTCACACATCCAATTTCTTCATCTGTAACACAAACACACACACACACACACACACACACACACACACACACACACACACACTCCCAGCAATATTTTGTTGTTTTTACTTCACAGAGTTATTGGCTGACAGGCTTAAATAAAATCATATGAAGTGAAGTTTTAGGGCATGAAACACCCTCGCTGCACTGTATGTGGTAGTTATCACTGCTTGCTTTTCATTGTAGCGTTATCTTTAACACAAAATGTTTGGAAACAGTCTAGATATCTAACAATAGAGGAATGATTAATAATTAATGCTTGCAGTTCCACCCTACAAAATACAACCATGAACGTAATCATGAAGACAGTGTAGCTACATGAGACAATGTCTCCATGATCAAGTTGAATGAAAATGAAAAATTGTGAATTCTAATTTTATGATATTCATAAGTGCAAAGAATGGAAGAAAATATGAGCAATATACCTGGTGAAGATCATGGATTTTTTTGTTTCTTTTGATATTTTGTAGGTGTTTTTTGTTTTGTTTGTTTTGTTTTGTTTGTAGTACTTGGTAACTGAGCCCAAGGCCTCTCACATGCTTTGCAAGTGCTCTACTACTGGGCTGTACTCAGCCCATTTTTAATTTTTTTGTCTTGAGACAGGGTGTCCCCAAGTTACACAGGCTGCCTGTGGCCTTGAACCTGTGATCCTCCTGCCTTCACCTCCCAAGTCACTGGGATTAGAAGCATGAGCCACTGCGCCTGGGTTTATGTGGTTTTTAACAGTATTTATATAAGAATAATATTCAAAATTACACAACTATTTGACCTTAACAGAAGTTATTTCTTTCTACGGGTAGCTGTATTCATTGCCTATGGCTGCTATAATAAATTACTATGAACTTGGTAGCTTAAAACAACACATTTTTACTCTCTAATAGCTTTAGAGGCTGAAGTCTGAGAACAAGGCATCAGCAGAGCTGTGCTCCCTCTAGAGCAGAGGTCCCAGCCCCTGGGCATAGACAAATACCCGTGCCAAGCCATGGCTTGTTAGGAACTGGGCAGCACAGTAGGAGGTGTGTAATGAAACTGTATTTATAGCTGTTCCCATTGCTTGAATCATCCCAAAACCACCTGACCCCATCTGTGGAAAAAATGTCTTCCACAAAATCAGTCCCTCGTGCCAAAAAGGTTGGGGACCACTGCTCTAGAGGCTCTGGATAGAATCCATTCCATGTCCAGCAACCCATGACACTCCTTGGCTTGGTGGCTGCATCACTTCAATCTCTGCCTCCATCCTCATATTGCCCTCCTCTGCGTCTGTGTGGGCTCCCTGTGCTTCACTCTGATGAGGATACTTGTCATTGGATTTAGGGCCCACTGGAACAATCCAGCTGTTGTTGTTGTTAGGTGCTGTTGAGTCGGTATCTGACTCATAGTGACCCTCATAGGGTTTTCAATGGCTGACTGTTTCGGGATTGCCTTGGGAGTGGATTGCCAGGCCCATCTCCCATTTTTGTGGTGCTGGGAATTGGACTTGGGACCTCAGAGACTGCAGCGCAGTGCTCTACCAACTGAGCTAAATCCCAGCCCATTGGAACAATCCAGAATGATCTTAATTTAATAAGATCTGCATAAATCCTTAACACCTTCAAAGACTCAAGCCATGACACACTCTTTTGAAAGAACTCAGAAACTGAGGGGAGAGAGTCAGATGAAAATAGAACAGGTGGTTGTTACTGGGGCAAGAACAGGACAACTTTAACACAACAAAAGCAAGTAGAATTTATATTTATTGAATGAATACTATGAATCAAAAGGAGTTAAGGACAAGATATAAAAGGAGTTGGGGGTCCTAACCTGGTCTCCTAGCCTCATTCATAAGACCTTGGACTTATTAATTTTTTTTTTTTTTTTTTTTTTTTGTGGTACTGGGGGTTGAACTCAGAGCCTCGCGCTTGCATGCATTGCAAGAGCTGTACCACTGAGCTGCAGCCCCAGCCCTTTTTTCACTTTTTGAGACAGGGTCTCACTAAATTATGCAGACTACCTCTGGTCTCGAACTTGCAATCCTCCTGCCTCTGCCTCCAGAGTCGCTGGGATTACAGGCATGAGTCACTACGCCTGGCTCCCACTTCACTTTCTGACCTAGTTTTGCCTCCGATTTGATAAACGCCTCAAATAGTCTGAAAATGAAAATCAGGGGTGTGGAAATACTGAGAGACTGACTACATAAACAGAAAATTGCCTGACCATATAGCAACTCCAAGTCTCTGCAGCACCCAGCCTGGGGAGCGGTGACTTCTGCAGTAATTGGCCCAGGTCAAGACTTGGGCAATGACAGTTAGCTTTCCAATATTTTGCCCCCAACTTTTAACTTAAAACCAGCCAGAGAAGACAAATATGCTCCCCAACCAATCACAGAAAGACACCTGCTTCTAGTTCAGCCCTCCTCCAGCTTCCCCATGCCGATATCCTCTGTCAGAGGCTCTTGGAGGCCTTCCTGTTCTCACTGTAAACTTTCCTGCTCCGTTAGCTGCCTAGCAAGTTCTGAATCCATAGGCTGTTTGATCTCACATGGACAGTCTTTGTTTATGGTTGTGGTGTGGCCTCTCCATTCTGCTCTGAGTGCACATAGGCTCCTTCCTCTTGGTTGTGTCCATTGTGTATGAAGTTAAACCACAGCAACTGTGATAGCAGACCTAGGTCACTTCAAAATCACTCTGGTTCCACGAATCTAGCCCTCAATAGAAGCTGATAAGGGCAGATGTGTCATGAGATGGCTGGGTCTGCGGAAGGGCTGACTTAAGAAAAATGTGGCGGCGCTAGATAACTTTGTAAATGGTCAAATTCGGGGAAATCCTGCAAAGGGCTAAACTCTGGAAAACACAAACTTACTTTGTACTTTGTATCCCCACCCTTTTACCGTAAAAAAGTTTCTGCTTCTGTAACTCTGCTTCTCCTCCCCTGCCCTATAAAGCCCCTAAGCACTGTGAGTCAGATGCTGCTTTCTGAAAGTCCACTCCCGGGACTGAAAGTAGCCGGCCGGCCTGTCTTAAATAAACTTTTCTGCTCCCAATCGGTTTGTTTGTGTCTTGGAGTATTTTCCCGGGGTCGAGCCACTGGGTACATACAATCACGGAGGTGCCTGGCAAATAGTAGATGGTAAATAAATTACTGGTGAATGGAGACCCCTCTGGATTAAGGTGAAGTGTGTCGCTGAAGATCCAGTCTTAGAATAAGTCCACTGGAATAAATCCAGAAGAAATACTTTTGGGGAGTTTCTGAATTCTTTAGAAAATGAAGTTTGCTGGTTAATTGAACTTTCTGGCTGACTGAACCAGAAAGTCCAAATGCCTTCAAATATACCCCTTACTGAATAGACCTCAATGATTCTTTTTTTGTTTTGATTGGATTTGGTTTGGTTTGAGTTTTGGTTTTCTGAGACAGAGTCTTGCTATGTAGTGCAAGCCAGCCTAAAACTCAAGGTCCTCCTGCCTCCACCGCCCCGAGTGCTGGGATTACAGTGTGCACTTCCATGCCTGGTACCCTCAATGCTTCTTTAAGATGCAGATGGCATGTTATAATTTCACAAATATTGTGAAAAGTCATGAGGGTCTGGGGTCAGGGTGAACCACACAAACTGCCAAATTTGGATGGTGCTAGCAGGCGGTGGGGGCTACATTCAGCCCGGGGGGCTATTGTTGAACTAAATGCCCAGCAGGAGTTGCTTTCTTGTTGTTTACTGCTCATAAATTTGAATCCAAAAGCCTCCCCCTGGGTTCCTTGATCTCCTGGTTGTTTAGATTTGAGGAGAAATCAGACCTTGGGTGGTTAAGGGGAGAAAGGTCAGAGATGGCAGAAAGGAAGTTACCAGAGCCATGGGACGAAGTCTCAGAGGACGTCACTGAGAGGTTACTCTGCTCTTGCCTTGCCAGGAAGCTGGATCTTCCAGTCCTGTCCAAACCTGCCAGGTGTGCCAATCCAAAGCACAGAGAAGTCTGTTTTCCCAAGTAATGTAAAAGGTTCTTTAGAGTCTTTTTTTTTTTTTAAATCAAAACATCCTTTCCAATTTTGTTTAGCTCCTTTTGTAACTGTGTTTGGACAAGCTGAACAAATGAAATTTACTCAACTCATCCAATGTGGGGCCTGTGGTTGATCACCCTGTGTTCTACATTTTGAGTAAAATTTGAATTTGCACCTCAGTGAGAATTCTGCCATGAGAACTAATTTTACCACAAGGCCAAAGGCTGTTCTCCTATCTTCATTTCTCTTCTTTCCTTTCCCTATGCCTCTTCTTGCCTGCCTCATCCACAGCAGAACAGTCATCATTTCCTCAGCTCACCAGGCTCTCTTTCAAAGTATTTGCACATGCTACTCCCATTGCCTGGGGCTGGGGTCTAGCTCAGTTGGTACATTGCCACTCCATACTTTCTGAGGACCAGGGTTTGATCCCTAGCACCATAAAAACAGGAGAAGGACATGGCAATTCACTCCTGAAGCAATCCCAAAAAATCAGACATTGAAAACCCTATGAGGGTCCGCTATGAGTTGGACTTGACTCGACAGCATCTAACAACAACAACAACAACAACAACAACAACAACAACAACAACAACAACAACTTCCTACTGCCTAGAGTGGCCTCCTCTCTCTGTCCATCTGATGAACCAAATGGCCCTTTAAGACTCAGCATGAGGAGTCAGGAGCAGTGGCACCTGCCTATAATCCCAGTACTGGGCTTCTACCCCACTACGCCAGACAGCATCAGAGTCCCCTTCCGGATTCTCCCTCCCAGCCCTTCTCCACCCTGCTCTCTGCCCCAGGCTGTGAGAACATCCACGGATCCTTTGTCTTCTGCTTCTGGTGGCACTCGGACCACGGGGAGCAGGAAGAGGAAAAGGAAGGCAGGAGGAAAGTGGTCTGGCTCAGTCATTCCCCTGTGTTCTTCCTACAGGGTCGCCTTGGGCTGGGATGTATTCTGACCAAGGGCACATGACTGTACTCAAGGTCACCTCTCCACATGAGTGATCACTCTAGCCCTAGTCAGGTGTTGGGTGATAATGACCCCTACATTACTTGCAAGCTCGTGGATGCTCCATTAGATGTAGATTCCCACCACATCCGTGGCAGTATTCCCTTTTTTCAGCTGTCCTCAAATTATAGAATTTGAACACAGCATCTGCTCCCTGTTCCTGCCGTGACAACCTGGCCAAGAAGAAACACGTTGATGTGCCCCTTAAACTCAGGGGACCCAGGAACGCAGAGACCTTGCTCCCTCCGTACTCAGGAGTTTTTCCATGAGTTGTTGCCTTACAGAGGTGTCTGGCCAGTGGGCTGTGAGGAGAATGATGGAGAGGGTGGAATGGCTTGTATGAGCAAAAGATGGCTGGCAATGGGCCCCTGAATATCCCCCCACAGTGACCCCGTTTAGGACTTTCTCTGTGTATATAGAGAGATATGGACAGAGAGGACATGTAGACACATTAGATCTGCTGCAGATGTCAGGAACATGGCTGAGTTCTTAAAGTGTTGTGATGGTTAATTTTGTGTGCCAACTTGGCTAGGCCATGGTGCCCAGCTTCTTGGTTAAATATTGGTCTGGATGTTTCTGTGGAGGTGTTTTTATTTGGCGGGTGGTGGTGGTGGGTGGGTGAGATTAACATTTAAATTGGTGAACTTTGAGTAAAGGAGCTTCCCTTCTATGATGTGGTTGTTTTTGTTGTTGTTAGGTGCTGTTGAGTCAGTGTCCGACTCACAGTGACCCTGTGTACAACAGATGAAACACTACTGTCAGTGCTTCTCTGATATTCATAGGACTTTCAATGATTAATTGTTTTTTGGAAGTGGGTTGCCTGGTCCTTCTCCCAAGCCTACAGGACCTGGTGTTCCCAGGCGGTCTCCCATCCAAGTACTAACCAGGCCTGACCCTGCTTAGCTTCTGAGATCTGATGGGATCAGACACCACAGTGGTACAGCTGCAGGTATAATGTGGTGGGACTCATATAATAAAATGGAATAAAATCTGCAATAAAATAAAGAATGACTGCCCCTGAACAAGAAGAAATTCTGTCAGCAGACTGATTTTGGACTTGAACTGCAACTCTTCCCTGGGTCTCATGGCTGCCTCCCCTGCAGATTTTGGAATTGTACCTCCACAATCATATAAGCCAATCTCTTAAAATAAACATCTATTTATCTATCTTTCTATCTGTCTGTCTACACACACACACACACACACACACACACACACATACACACACACACACACACACACACAGTTGGCTCCATTTCTTCAGGGAAACTTGCCTAATACAAGTACCTTCCCTGTTAAGGAGTCAAGATGGGAGCCAGTCAGCTGCAACAGACTGGCTGGGGTCTCATTTGATTGAATATTCTTGGCAGCCAGGGCAAGTTGTTCAAGAGCCGGAAGCCAGTTCAGTGCGCAGCAGAATGTTAGCCCTGACTGTTTCCACTGCTCCCCCTCATCCATCTAGTGGCTGATCCTTTCCTCTCCCTGTATTTCCTGTCTCTCATTGCTATCACCTTAGCCTGAGCTATCAGCGAAATCCACAGCCCTACATACAAGCCCTTGACTGTTAACCATTGCCAACTCCCAGCTTCTAGCTTCTGGTTCCCAGTTTTTGCCCTGCCTGCCAGGCATACAGAACTCTCCCCACCCTCACACAGGCCATGCTCTTGCATGTCTCTGTATTCTACACCTAAAAAATCTCCAATTAGGGCTCACTAGATGTAGTGCCCTGTGCTAGGGCTGACCACACAGTCCCAGGTCTCAAAGAGCTGAGAGCTTAGAAGAAACACAGGCTGGGAAACACAAAAACAACTACAGGTTGGCAGTACCCCCAGAGAAACCCTCACCAGCTCCCAAGGGGAAGAAAGCAGCATGTGGGGAAGGCAACCTGCAGAGGTAAGATCATCATAATGTTGCCCTTCTCACTATGCCAGGAAAACCCAAAAGTTTTCCCACAAATTTCAAACAAAAATGGCAGAGAACTGAATATCATATTCCTTCTCCAGGACAAGCAGTCAGCACACTAGCTATGCTTCGGTACAAGGAGTCGGGGATGCGCTCCATATTCTGGGGGCTTGGCATGGCTCTGAGCTGGGATCACGAGGATGCTGAGGAAGAACAGACTGCATTACCCTGTCCAAGGTGCTGTGCAAGGGAAACACTTACAGACTGTTTCCATCTAGCTCACATGAAGTACGGATACGAGCTGGTTACTCTTATACACTCACTTTACAGCAAGGGAAAGGTGATGCAGAGTTGATGACTTGCCCAGATCACTGTTGGAAAGTGGCAGAGTCAGGATTTGAACCCATCAGGTCTCACTCCATGGCTCATGGACCTAAGTATTAACAACAGCAGCTAAGCCAGAGTTTGGGTTTTAGGAATTTCCAAGCATATGGCTGAGAAAGTGAGAAAAACAAGTTCTCACACATAGGGCAGGAGTCAAGAGCACATCACTCAGTGCTCCTTTTCCCTTAGGAACATTTCTGGTGAATGTGCACTCTAGGCAGACATCCGTCTGTAAGCTCTGAGCATGTTTTTTTCTTTCTACATCACAGTGTTTGACTGTGTCCAACCTCTCTTCCGTTCTAACTGATGCTCCGTGGTGTTTGCTGCATTCTCAGTAGTACCACCTCTTATGGATTGTAAGCATGACATTGTTATAAGATATTTAAAGATATTTTGAGACACAAGAAATGAATAAAGCTGCCACAACCATTCACTGAGATTCTGATGTGTATAAACAACAGCCTGATCAGAGGATTGGCAGCACATTATCAGGGATTTCTGTTTAACTGGTTAAAGTGGCGCCACCTTGTGGCCAGACTTTGAACGCCATTCGCAATTGATTGGCTAGCCAGCTTTGAAATCATGAGTCTTGGTTAACTTTTATTTACATTGGAGAGAATTGCAACTTTTTTTTTTTTTGCTTGTTATTTGAGACAAAGTCTTGCTATGTAGCTTAGGCTGGACTGAAACTGACTGCTGGGATTTCAGGGGTGGCCACCATGCCCAGGAGGTACATTATTTTAAAGTTGAAGACATAGCGTCAAACTTTATTAGTATTTTATATTTGATATTCCCATAATTTAAATTTAAGCTAACTGTGATATCCTCCATGCCATGTGGTAAGGGCTGTGATTTGGGTAAGTGCTGGGCATCTGATCTCAACAGGACCCTGACTAGAAGGGTCTGGGGAGGCTCCTCAAAGCAGATGCTGTATGAACTGGGATCTGAAGGAGTTTCCCAAAAGTACACACAGAAGTGAACAGCATAAAAAAAGGGAAGATGTTCCAGTAATGGAGAACAGACAAGATATGCAAAAAAAAAAAAAAAAAAAAAAAAAAAAAAAAAAAAAAAAAAAAAAAAAAAAAATCACAAAAGGACATGAGAGGTTGGTGAAAGGTTTAGTGTAGTAGAACCCAGACCCTGAGAAGACAGAGGAAGTAGAGCTGTGGCTAGAGAGGAGAACAGAGACAGTCAAGAAAAGCAATGTGTACCATGAGAAAAAGCCTTTCTCCTGTAGAGGTAGTGGTCATTGAAGAACAAGAAGGCTTGTCTTTAGAAGTGTGATTAGTAGTAGTGTGGATGTTGGACCAGAGGAGAGAAGAAACTACAAGAAACAGTGCAACTAGTTAGTAGGCTACTGAAAAAGTATCTCATTCATTCATTCTACAAATATTTACTGACTGCCTACTCTGCGCCTGGCACTGTTCTAAGCATTAGAGATACACAAAACAACAAAAGAAAGATGGCTGCCCTCTAGCAGTCTATACTCTAGTGTGAGGACACAGGCAACAAACAGAAACAATAAAATATTCAGCATTCTAGATGATCTTAAGAGCAGTGGAAAAAAATAAGGCAGGGAAGGACAGAAATAAGGGTTGGGGTTGCCATTTTCAATAAGGTGATCAGAGAAGGCCTGGTAACGAAGGTGAGTAGAAAGCTTAAGGGCAAAAGAGAGTGCACCAGCCTACATCCTGGGGAGAAGCAGTCCTGGGCAGGGAGATCAGCAAGGACAAAAGCTGAGGTCAGATCCCACCTGGTGGCATCTAGAAAAAGGAGGCCAGTGTGACTGGAGCAGAATCAAGTCAGATAAGGAGTGTGTATGCACACACCCGTGTGTGTGTGTGTGTGTGTGTGTGTGTGTGTGTGTGTGTGTGTGTGTGTTTAAGAGATCAGAGACATTGACCCCTGTATAGGACAGGGGTTGTCAAACTTTTTCTATAAAGGGCCAGATAGTTATATTTCAGGCTTTGTGGGCCATATGGGCTCTCTTGCAGCTACTCAGCTTTGCCACTGTGGCACAAAAGCAGCCATGTATTATATGTAAAGGCCTGCATCCATAGCCCTGTGGCATCCAATCCCATCAGATCTGGGAAGCTAAGCAGGGTCAGGCCTGGTTAGTACTTGGATAGCAGACCACCTGGGAACACCAGGTGCTGTAGGCTTGGGAGAAAGACCTGGCAACCCACTCCCAAAAATCAATCCGCCATTGAAGACACTATGAACAGCAGAGAAGCACTGACAATAGTTTTTCCCCTGTTGTATGTAGGGTCGTTATGAGTTGGATACCAACTCGACAGCACCTAACAACAACAACAATTATATGTAAAAGAATGAACATGGCTGTGTCCCAATAAAACTTTATATACAAAGATGAGCAACAGGGCAGAATGGCCTGAGAACCGTAGTTTTGTTTTTTTGTTTTTTTGTTTTTTAACCCCAATGTAGGATTGGAGGCCATTGTAAGGTCTTAGTTTTACTTTAAGATGAGGAGCCACCTAAGGGTTTGAAGTGAAGAGGTAACATACTCTGATGTTTCATTAGGATGGCTCTGGGTGCTATGTGGGAATAGACAGTAGATAGCCAAATCAGGAAGTAGGGAGACAGCTTCATTACTTCCTGCCTGAGTGATCTGGGGCAAGTCAATCAGCTTCCCTGGGTTTCAGTTTTCTTCTTTGTAAATTAGGAGAATAGGAATACCTCCCTCATAGAGCTGAGGTGAAGAGTCAAGGAAGATATGTAAAGCACACAGAAAGTACTTGGCACACTTGTAAGCCTTATATGCCTGATAACCACCTTTATTAATGCAACAATTTAGATGAGATATAGTGATGGCTTGAACCAGGTTATGCTGCTAGAAATAATAAAAAGTGACTTAATTCTGAACATATTTCCAAGGCAGGACAAACAGAATTTCCTGGTGGATTGTGTATGGGGTAGAAAGACAGGAATTTGGGAGACTTTTTTTCCACAAGTGACTAGAAAAATGGAGTTGTTCCTTGTTTTGATTTTTTGAGACAGGGTCTCTCTATGTAACCGAGGCTGGCCTGGAGCTCACGCTCCTCGTTCCTCTGCCTTCCATGTGCTGGGATTCCAGGCATGCACCATGGCATCCAGCTTGGAGTTGCTCTTTATTGGAAAGGGAAAGGCTGTGGGGAGAACCAGTTTGCTTGGGGCTGAGCAGTAAGATCTGTAAAGCTAGTTCAGAGAGAGCATATTGGGAGTTTGAGGAGACTGAGCTGGTGGAGGAAGGCAGGATACCAGAAAGAATGAAGTTCATGGAAGGGAGGGAGCTGTGGCCAACAGCATTGACTTTTGGTAGGTCAAGTAAGTTATGGGTAACAATTCTTCATTGAGTTTAGCAGCAGGGTGACAGGAACAGTTTGGGCAGTATGGTGGGGTGAAAGGTGAGCGAGAGCAGGTTGAACAGAGGATGGAAACAGAATGTTGCACACATGAAGTAGGGACAGTTGTCTGGAGAATTCACTGAAAGGGGAAGATGAGAAATGAGGCCATAACTGGGACCGTCTATGCAGTCCAGAGTTGACAAGTGATAATGGAGCAGTTGATGTTAAGGGTCCGGGCTAGCATCTTGGAAGAGGGATAGAGAGGAGATGAATCTAAAGGTATCTCTGATGAGGAGGACGTGGAGACTGTTGAGGTCTGAGGAGTGAGGGAGAAGTGTAGGCTGCCTCCCGAGTTCCTGGTCTGCATAACCGAGGGGGTTCAGGGAAGCAGCATCCCTTCTGTGTTTCAGTGGCACCTGGGGCACACTGCTATTGCTGCGTGCATCCCACTGCAGTGTAATTGTGAGTTTACAAGTCCACCTGCTGTTTGCAGACTGCGCCACATTCCATATTGATTTTTGTGCAATTGGCACAGACAGTTCTGCTTGGCAATGCCTGCAGAACTGAATAAAGCCTGAGGTAAGGGAAGATAATAATTTCAATTGGCTTGACAAGACAATGATTTCTTTCTTCTATGCCATATTATAGAGCACATCCCACGGTTCTCTTGTCATATTCCCACCTTCCTTCCTTTCCAGGAATATAGATGGATTCTCATCAAAGATGCCATAACTCAACTATATTTAATACAAAAGCCCAGTTATCATTCCATCAGGATCCCAGAGCTGAATAAAAGAATTATATGAGGGCCACTAAACTCAACTGTTGCAAATTGAGTTTCCTAAAGTCTTTTATATGTGGCTGTCCAGAACATGAAGGCTTGCATCCCTATCCCCATATGACTGACCCTGAGGTCTCTAGGAAACTTGTTCAACAGAGCCCTCAAGCTCACACTGTCACACACACACACACACACACACACACTGTCTTTGTGTTCATTCTACTGCCCCATTTTCTGCTTGTGAATATGATTCAGTCACCCAAGCTCCAGAAGACAACTTCACACCAATGAAAGGACCTAACACAACTTGATGTTAAAGAGCTATTTTTGACATTTTAAACACTTTATGGAAAAACAGCACTTTTGCAATGCCTCAGAAATCCAGGTCCATCTGAAGTACATCTCCTCAGATAACTGGCCCACCTTAGAATCCCACCCTGCCTGCTCAACCCTGGAAAATTGGGAAGCATGGAAAATGTTGAGGGAACAGCTGGTGAAGCAGTGAGGAGGGTGGCCTCGTGAAAGTGGCAGTGAAAAAGACCTGCCTGGGCCTCAATGTGATGTATATAAGGAACTCAGAACACTTGACCCAGATGATACTCCATGGTGAAGGTGTGAATCTGGTTCAACAAACCTTCCTGCCTGAAGCTGACACAGAATAGATCTGCACTCATCAATTCTGAGCCATCCTGGGGTGATCTAAGATGTTACTCAATGTCAGGAGGTGCTGAGAGATAATGTTCAGTCCCTGAACTCCCCAAGATGTGAGACAGCTAATGTGGCTGTGAAGAAGATCAGCATTGACATGAATGATGTCTTAAAAGTTGGAGATTAGGCATGTAGCTCAGGGGTAGAGTACGTGCCTACCTGGAAACTCTGGGTTTGATCACAGCACTGAAAGAATAAAAAATAGGGATTGCCAAAGCCAGAGAAATCTTGACAGCTCAGTGAAAGCCATCACCACCCAAGTTCAGTTTCAGGAAGGAGGCAAGACTTTTCTCAATGGATGCAGCCTGAACCTCAACACAATGACCTGCTCTCTTTCCAAATGGCCTTCCTCTAGCTGGGTCCAAATGATGACCCTTCACAAATCCTGCTGGAGTGCGGGCTTCAAACATGGCCACAGGGAGCCCATCACACCTCCAAATGCACCAAGAAGCACTCAGAGCCTCTAGTATAGTGTGCTGACCTGCAGGCCATGGATCAGGCCTGCTCTTCTTACCACATTTAGCTGAATAAAGCACCGAACTAGGCAGATAGAATCCCAATTGTCTGAAATCACAGAGGGGTCTTGGTTGCATCCCATCCGGAAAGCCAATAATGTGTCTCTGAATATACAGGGTGTCTTTACATAAATGTCTCTGATTTAAGAATCCATCCTAGGTGGATCTCACTGGTCAAATTCTTAAAGTTATGGGAACATCTATTGTGACCCATGTCTATTTTAAGTGACTGTCCTGAGGATTCATTGAAACAACATAGGTACCGCATATAGCAGAGGGTGGGCAGTTAATAACTTTTAGTTGCTTTTGCTCTTACTATTTGAAATGTGTTTTGTAACTCACAAAGTGACAAATATTAGTAGTTATTCCAATAAATCCAATAAAATAAATCAGGCACTAACACGCCTATGAATCATCCAGGGATCTTGTTAAAATGTAGATTCTGTGTTGGTGGATGGCAGTGGGTGCTGGAGGGTCTGCATTTCTAACAAGCTCCAGTTGATTTCAATCCACTGTCTACCCTTTGAATAGCAAAGGTAGACAACACAGTTCTTAACGGGGCTATACATTAGAATTTCCTAGTGTGATTCACAAGGTCTGGACTTTCTGCCCTTGTACTACTGAATCAAAATTTCCAGTGGGGAAGCTCAGGCATCTATAGTTTTAATAAGCTACCCAGATGATTCTAGTACTCAGCCAGGGCTGAAAACCACTGGCTTAGGGCCTGAAATTCTTTCTAATTCTGATCTCCAGATAATTCTGATTCATTCATCAGCTGATATTTGTTGAGTTTCTACTCTTTGCCAGGCATTGACTGCTGTGAGGAGGAAAAACAAAAGAACCAGCAATGAGAGAGCATATGATAGAGCTGGGCATGGAGTGCTTTGTGTGGGAGCCCAGGACAGGTGTGGGGGTTAGCCAGCTTGATTGGTCAAGAGCAGGAAGGTTTCTCCATATGAGATGAAGGTAGGAATGAGTTTAAAGGATGTACAGGACCATCTTAGAACAATAAGATGTAAAGCTAACATTTTTTGTTTTGTGAAAGACTTGAGCTCACTCAGGGAGAGAAAAGTAACTAGGCTGGACAGGAAAATGGGAAGAAGATTGTGATGGGGTCAAATTCTTTAGTTTGATCCTCAATTATAACTTTAAGAGGACTGAATACTGACAAATGACAAGTATAACATACATGTTGGCCATCATCATTTCATTAATATTGTTATTATTGCCAGGTTTGTGTTTTAGAAATCTTATGCTGACAGTGCCTGCAGTGGTAGCCCTGTGGCATCCGATCCCGTCAGATCTCGGAAGCTGAACAGGGTCAGGCCTGGTTAGTACCTGGATGGGAGACCGCCTGGGAACACCAGAGGCTGTAGGCTTGGGAGAAGGACCTGGCAACCCCCTCCCAAAAATCAATCTGCCATTGAAAACCATATGAACAGCAGAGAAGCACTGACAATAGCGTTTCCCCTGTTGTACAGAGGGTCGCTATGAGTCGGATACCAACTCGACGGCACCTAACAACAACAACAACAACGTGCTGACAGTAGGATGGAGAATGAGCTAGAGTGAAGCTAGATTGGAAATAGGGAAAGTGGTCAAAAGCTATGAAATTAATCTGGTTAAGGAAGAGGAAAAATACAGAGGAGGTAGATTTTACAGAAGTTGGAAGACTTGATTCCTGCCATAGTATAAAAACTTACATCTGTATGCACTGGTTTGCAAATTCCTTTCACATAACAGTCAAAAAGGAGATAATAGCCCAGCACGGTGGCGCATGCCTGTAATCCCAGTGCCTTGGGAGGTGGAGGCAGGAGGATCGCAAGTTCGAGACTAGAGGCAGTCTGCATAACTTAGTGAGACCCTGTCTCAAAAAGTGAAAAAATGGGGTGGGGGTGCAGCTCAGTGGTCCAGCACTTGCAAAGCATGCAAGAGTGAGGCCCTGGGTTTAACTCCCAGTACCACACACACACACACACACACACAAAGGAGATAATATAAGAATTAGTCTAGTTTTACAAAAAAAAGGAAACAGGCTAAGAAATAAACTGAATTGTTTAAGGTCATGTGATAAGCATGTGAGAGAACTTCCCAGCAGGCACTCCTGTTGCATCAGGCTCCTGCCCATAAAGTGCAGAAGGTGGAAACCCTGTGTGAACACTAGGAGGGTTGGAGTCCTTCTTCCTGGTTGCTGTGTGGAGTGGATTGGGGTGGCCTTAAATGGACCCAGGCTTCAGCCTCAGCTCTACATTCTAAGACAAGGAAATAACAAGGCACTGAAGTCCTCAACACTAGGATTCCCAGACAAATTTGAGATGGACCAATGTCTGGCTCCTATTTTTTCTCAACACCATCTTGGAGCTGATAGGGTCTGAAGGTAAAGTGATAATAGAAGTACAGATATTGGGGAAGATGGCAGAGGTGGGAGACGAATTTATATGGATACACTTTTTGCCTTTGTCTCAGTTCCCAAGGCAGGTTGCCTTCTCCAACCCATTCCATCTCATTTCCTCCAGGACCATTTCCATCAATTAATTACTGTCTCATTAATTTCTTCCCTTCTTAGGTAGGCTTCAAATTTGAATTAATCTTGCCCCACCTTAAAGGGTCATCCCATCTCATTCCTGCCATTTTCTCAAGCTGTGCCCCAAAGAGTTAACCAAAAACTCCACTCCTGCTTCATAGAGGAACCAGAAGGCAAAATGTGTGATTTTTGCCTGTCATCTGATTAGGTTCTCTGATTATCTTAAGTTCAAAGTTTGCCTTCTGATTAACTCCTCTTTGAGAACAGATAATGGATTACAAATGGTTCCTAGTGCTGTACTTTTGCCTATCTGATGTTTGATGGATTATATTTATGTAAACTTAGTTATGTAAGCTTTCATAGTTGGAGGGATGGAGCATCAATTAGGAATCTGCTTAGCTGCTACTAACAAACCAACCCAAGTTACTGGTCTAAACATATATGATATAGACAGAGATGATACATATTGAATTATTTGCCTCATAGACAAGAGGGCAGGGGGAGGAACCTGGTCTGCCACAGCCGCTCTTCCTCAAAGTGTTCAGGATTCTAGGCTCCTGCTGTCTTTTCGCACTGTCTTGCTTGGCATGTTGGCTTGTGGCCTAAGATGGCAATGTGTCTCCAAGCATCTTCCACACAGGAAAAAGCAGAAAGAGGCCAAAAGGTAAAACTAAGTCCCTGTAAGCCACATCTTTCACTGTTTATCAAGAAGATGAAAGCTTTCCTGGAGTCCTCTCCCTGCAGAATTTGCTTCCCCCTCATTTCACATGGCTAACCCCAGCTGGAACGAAGCTAAAGAGGATAATGTTCTAGATAGGGCGGCTTTATCAGCCAACGGCATCTTTCTTATAACTCCATAAATATGGGGAAGATTTTGCTTACACCTTAGTTCAGTTAAAAAGAACTTAGTGGTGTTTCAGATTTTCCGGGCTGTATTGTTGTTGTTGTTAGGTGCCATCAAGTCGTGTCAAACTCATAGAGACCCTTATAGGGTTTTCAATGGCTGATTGTTTCCTGATTGCCTCAGGAGTGGATTGCTACGTCCTTCTCCCACTTTTGTGGTGCTGGGAATCGAACTTGGGACCTCTAAATCCCCTCCCCCCCACCTCTATTCGAGACTTTTAATACAGCATACATCCTGTGGAGACTTTTTTTTTTCCGTACTGGGGGTTGAACCCAGGGCCTCACGCCTGCATGCTTGCAAGTGCTGGACCACTGAGCTGCACCCCCAGCCCATTTTTCTTTACTTTTTGAGACAGGGTCTCACTAAATTACGCAGACTGCCTCTGGTCTCGAACTTGTGATCCTCCTGCCTCCGCCTCCCTAGCCACTGGGATTACAGGCATGCGCCACCACAGCTGTGGAGACTATTGACTGTATAGATAAGAAAACTGAGGCGCACAGAGGCAGGATTACTTATTCAAGCCTATATAATCTGATGAAAAATATTTTTGTTAAAACAAAAATAGGTGTGTTATGATCTAAAACAAAAAACTCTCACTAATTTCAGAAGTAAAAATTGATGACTACACAGAAATCTCATGTAGGCTGTGATAATGAACCTCCCAAAGGAATACTTTCCCTTTCCTCACTCACTAGGGGTACATTTGTGGGAAAGTATGAGGACCCTCAACTGCCACCATCATGTTGGGATATCAAGATATATACATAAAATGTGACCTTCTGACACAAGACTTCAGGCATGATGCCATCTGTGATGTGGCAATGTCTCAAGGCATCACTATGCAATCAAGTAGAGAATGAAGGGGATCAAAGGGAAGCACTCCAAATTGACAGGGCTACAATGGTCATGGAGGGCCCAAGTGTTGGTGGATAGAATTGGCTTTTGAAGGGAAGATAAGAGTCGGATAAGCAAGGAGTTAGAAAGGGAACTCCAGGTGCTGCCTGCAGCCATACTACTGTGGTATCTGATCCCATCAGATTTCAGAAGCTAAGCAGGGTTGGGCTTGGTTAGGACTTGGATGGGAGACCGTGTGGGAACACCAGGTGCTGTAGGCTTAGGAAAAGGACCCGGCAACCCACTCCAAAAAACAATCATTGAAACCCTATGAATAGCGGAGAAGCACTGACAATAGTGTTTCATCTGTTGTACAAAGGGTTGCTATGAGTGAGACACTGACTCACTGGCACCTAACAACAACATTAAGAAAGTACTTACTTACACCTGCATGTTCAAGTGTGCTCCCTACATTTTCTTCAGGTCATTTCTAAGTTTCTGACTTTACATTGATATCTTTTACCCATTTTGAACTGATTTTTGTGTAACATGAGAAATATGGATTTATTTTCATTAAAAATATGGATTGCTTTAAAAATGTGCGTGTCATCCTTGCACAGGGTCCATTCCAATCCTCTCTGTATCATTCCAATTTTAGTATATGTCCTGCCAAGGCGAGCACTATTTCTAAGAACTTTTATTTTAAATATGAATATTACTGTAACCTGGCCACTGTGTTCTGTTTTTTTCATCATTCATTCAAAACTGAACAAAACTCTGGGGATTACTTCAATATAAACAATTTATTCTTCAGGATTTTTCTCTAAGGAGAGGAATTTTCTTGACCCTTACACAGCAAAATATGGTCTTTCTGGCTCACCAGCCCATGTTCTCTTTAACGTGATCCAGGCCCCTGGGCCATCTATAGGAAAAGGAAGCAAAGCACTTACCTGCAGTAGGCTCTGGTCTAGGCACCTGGGTACATAAATGAAAACAAGAAGTCTGCCTTGGAGGACCTCAAAATTTAGTGTGAGAGGTATGTAAGTAATCAAATAACTCATAACTAACTCAGAATATGGGCTGGGATTTAGCTCAGTGGGTAGAGCGCTGCGCTGTAGTCTCTGAGGCCCCGAGTTCAATTCCCAGCACCGCAAAAATGGGAGAAGGGCCTGGCAATCCACTCCCAAGGCAATCCCGAAGCACTCAGCCATTGAAAACCCTATGAGGGTCGCTATGAGTTGGATACTGACTCGACGGCACCTAACAACAACAACAACAACTCAGAATATGGTTATGTAATCATGGGGAGGGATCCTTTCTTACAAGGAGGATGAGGGGTAGGGATTGAGGAAGACTTCATAGAGGTTGTGAGTTTTGAAATGGGGTTTGAAGAATGAGTGAAAGTTTACTAGGGAGAGATGCATTGAAAGGACATTGTAGGCAGTGAGACGGCTTAAAAAAAAAAAGCATGGAGTAAGGACAAGGGATGGGAATGATGAGTAGTTCAGTGTTACCACAGCATAGAGTACTTCAAGTGACTTAATGGAGGCTGGAGAAGCAGGTGGGGGACACAATGCAGAAAGTCTTGGACTCTAGCCTGGGGTTAGATTTGTTCCTATTGGCCATGCAAACACAGACAGCTTTCACACCCTCTTGAGTGGGACCTATCCCCTGGCTTTCTGCCTTTAGATATGAGCCACTGTTCTCCTACTGGGCCCACTATTTCTTCCTGGTCCTCTGATCCTCTCAGCTCTACACAGATCCAGATATTTGCCTCAGGTTTTGAGGCACTGACAACAATCAAGATTTGGAGGCAATTGATCTTTAGGAGAAGGGATTTTATATTCTCCCTCTGACACTATACACTACAGACAAATGACATCGATGTTTTGGACTTGGGCCAGTTGGAGCTGTTCTCTCCTCAGGGGAGGAGGAATTTAGTATTTTTGAGTTTCATGCTTAGTTCTTCAGTATTTTTAATCACCATTGAAAGAGTTTTTTGAACTGGTTAGTGATCTTCTTGTTCAATTGGCAATCATCTAAAAACAGAGCTGAGATCAAAACTCAGGACTCCTGATTCCTAATTCAGTGCTCTTTCGAGTGTGCTCCAGTTCCTGACTCTGCCTAACTAGTTATGGAACAGACAGAATGTACTTGGCTGGAGCTAAAAGAAGGCTGTGTTCCCAAAATGGAATTCTGTTGTGTCTTAAGCTAGACAGTATAATGTTGTGTCTTCTGATACCTCCCTTTTTTCTTCTGTAAAATGGGAACAGAATCTACTTAATCATTCAGCTATGTGGAGATCACGGACTGGAGTAGGGTGAGGGTTTTGCTGCTGTCCATGGCTGTTTTATGATAGATGAAGGATAGTGGGTTTATGTTAAAGTTCTGGGATCTTGGAGTCAGAGTTGGAAGAAGCTGTGAGGACAATGTATGGTGACCAGCAGTAGCTTCAGCCTGGAAGATTCCCTAGAGCCCGACGGTGAGGGTTTCCTTTTAGCAGTAAGTCTCCTGTCTTTGAATATTCAAGCTGAGAAAGGATGTCCACATAGAAGGTGATCGTGCTTTAAGGGGCTTTCTGCACAGAAGTGGCCGAATCTCGAGATTCCATGATTTTCCTCTCCTTTACATATTTTTTTTTCTAATACCTGCCCCGTATGTCAAAGATCTTTCATGAGGCAAACTCTGAGGATTACGAGTGACAACAATAACAACCACCACCGTTTACCGTTTACACATTTAAGCTCTAGGCACTTTACATACCAAATTATCTTGGTGAAATAAATTTAATTATTGAGAAATAAATCTAGACTCGTGGGAGGTATGGTGATCATGATCTCTACTTAAGTAAAGAATAGAAATTTAATATCCATAGTCTTCCAGAGACCGAGTCCTGATCGATTTAGGTTTTTCAGATTCCAAAAATGTACGTCAGTGTTTCTTTTTCTTTGGCTCCTTCCCGTTTCTATCTTGCTCCATAAAAGGATAAGGGAGCTGCTTCCAAGTTCTGTGTACTTGCCTTGAGGGACAGGAAGAGACACCAGCTGACTGGAGGCTGCTGCCATTCCCGCCTGACTGGGCGGGGCCTGCTAGCGGGCGGGCCCATCGGTGGGGCGTGGCCTGGCGGTGGGCGGGCTATCGGGGCAGGCCTGTTGTGGGCGGGGCCGGCTCCCCTCTCGCACCCCGCAGCCGGAAGTGGCCTTATGGGCGGAGATGAACTGTCCACTGCGTCCATGACGCTGTGTCCCCAGTCCTGAGGGCAGCTGCCTTTTGTTTGTATTTGAACTTCTTCTCCAGCCACATTCCCGCCGCCGCAGCCGCCCAGGATGATGACGCCGCGCCTGCTGCTGCGCGCCTGGCCCCGGGGCCCGGTGGTTGCCCCGGGAGCCCCCTGTCGGCCCCTCAGCGCTGGCTCCGCACCCAGCCAATACCTACAGCACAGCATTGTGCCCACCATGCACTACCAGGACAGCCTGCCCAGGTGAGCTCAGCCTCCCAGCCCCTGCCGCCAGCCCAGGATCAGCCCCAGCCTGACTCCACTCACTCAGGAGTTCTACTGAACCCGCTTCCGCCACAAGCCCTACTTCTGAGGTAGTCACATGCCCCAATCTGGAAGCCCTAAGACTTTCAGAATCTTCTGGCACAGGAACCCCAGAACCTCAAGTTCTCTTCCAGAATCCATACTCACATTCTCCATCTTGAACCCTTCTCAAATTTCCTTTCCATTAACCTAACTTCCAACCAGATATCCTGAGTTCCTTACATGTCTCTCTGAAAAAATATCCTACCTGCATGTATGTCCAGCACCACCCTAACCCCTCCAACTCGGGTATCTCCAGAGGTACTTTAATGACTATGAGTCAGATACCGACTCAACGGCCCAGAATAAGGGGTAGCCAATTCCCGATACATGGTACTGCAGTGTGTCCCCCCCCTCTGCCAGTGCTCCTCTTCACCCAACAGAACCTTTCACCCCACTCCTCACTTCTCCAGTATCTTGCTCTTTTAGTACTCCATCAGTCCCCACAAGCACATCCCTCATGTTCACCCATACTCTCACCTTACTCTCTTTATGTGCATCCTAAGTACAGTCTTCCCTTGGAAACTTTCCACCTCCACCAAACCTTCCTCACCACTTCTCCCCTCCAGGTTCCTCCCCCTAAAATATCCACCCTCTAACCACATTGGTCTGGGGTTTAGCTCAGTTGGTAAAGAGCTGCTGTACCAGGACCCAGGTTCAATTCCCCAGCACCGCAAAAATGGGAGAAGGATGTGGTAATCCACTCCTGAAGCAATCCCCCAAACAATCAGCCATTGAAAACCCTATGAGGGTCTCTGTGAGTCAGACCAGACTCTATTGCGCATAACAACAACTAACCACATTACTCCCTGCAACTCAGCCCACCTTTGAAATATTAGACATCATCCTCAATTGTTGTTAGGTGCTGTCGAGTAGTATCTGACTCATAGCAACCCTTATAGGGTTTTCAATGGCTGATTGTTTTGGGATTGCCTCAGAAGTGGATTTCCAGGTTCTTCTCCCATTTTTGCCGTGCTGAATCAAGTCGAATTCAGGACCTCAGAGACTGCAGAGCAGCGCTCTACCAACTGAGCTAAATCCCAGCCCCTCATCCTCAATACTACTCCCAAACTCCTATCTTATTCAAATTAGATTCAAGACCCTCCCAAATTCTCACTATTCTTCACCTTAGGCTACTCCCACCCACGTTCTACAACATTTCACCTAGAATCTACCTGTTTTGTCAAAACAGTCCTAATTTTTCTCTCACCCGCTACTTCCTTAAATCTGGCTTCCAGTTTTCTCAGTCTTTGATTTCCCATCCTCACATGAGTTGCTGGATCTCCTTCTCCAATATGAGAAATTTCCTTAGCTTTCTAAAGGCAGAACTGAACTGTCTTCTCTACTCACCATTTAGTTCCTGGAGCCAAATTCCAAATTCATCTGAAAAACACTGTTTTCTCAGCAGCAGCTGGAGGCAGTACTCCCTCCCCGGGAAAAGAACAAACATTGTATATCTCCGGCAACACCCCCAGCCACTGGGTTGCTGTTTTTGTCCACATCCAGCAATTACTTAACCCAGTGTCCTCACTTACCACCCTGTCCTCTCAGCAGGATCCTGTGAGGGTGATTCCTGTAAATCATACTGTGCAGACATCTAAGACAAACTAAAATAATTACAGAACTTGGTAGGAGGGAGAAGGGAATTAAAAGGGTCTTTGTGCCTGTGGGGTAAGCTTGGAACCTGCCTTCTCCTTGACAGCCTGGGGATTTGGGCTGCACCAGTATGTAGGGGAAAGGTGAAGACTGACAGAACCTGTCTTCTCTTGCCAAGCTGAGTCAGATAGCCATTGACTTTCAAGGCAGGCCCAGGCTCCACCCAGCTTTAAGATCAGGATTTTTGGCATTTCAGAATTGGAAAGCTGGAAAGGATATTCAAAATCATTTACTCCATTTACTCAGCCATAAAGAACAAAATTATGTCATTTGCAGGAAAATGGATGGAACTAGAGACCATAATCTTAAGTGAAATAAGCCAGACCCATAAAGACAAATATCACGTTTTCTCTCATATGTGGATCTAGATTTCAGAATATATATATATTTTTTTAAATCATATATATTATGTATATGTATATGTATATGTATATGTCATGAAAGTAGAAGAGGGACTATTTGAGGGAGAGAAGTAATAAGAGGGTAATAGGAGGAAGAAAGACAAATATCACATTTTCTCTCATGCATATATATGTATATATATGTATGTATGTATATATGTATGTATATATGTATATATGTATGTATGTATATACACACACACACACACATAAAGGACATGCAAGCAGAAGAGGGACTGTTTGTGGGGAGGATGGGACTGGCAGTAGTGGAGAAGGGGGACATGAGAGGCTAATGGGGAGAATGAACATGAGCAATGTACAATGATAAACATGTATGGAAATGTCATAGTGAAACCCATTAATTTGTACACTAAAAGAATTACAAATAAAAAAGTGAAAAAAAAAAAAGAAAAAGAAAAAAGATCATTTACTTCACAGGGCATGGTGGCAGACACCCTGTCTCAAAAAGCCAAAACCAGCCAACCAACCCAAAGATCATTTATTGCAGCCCCGTTCACAGCACAAAAATCTGTAGGAATCTGGAAGTATAAGCAATACTGTTCCTTACCTATTGAGCAACCAACTTTCCTAGGCCTCCATTATGTCATCTGGGAATAAGATAAGATGTGAAATTCCTTCTGTCTTTGAGATTCTAGACCAGTAAAATCTATCTATTTGACACTCATGTTAATGTCACACTTGGTGGAAAGTCCTGATTTTGAGGTCTGGTAGGACTTAGTTTCAGATTCTATATCTGCTGCTCTTTTGCTCTATATTTGCTCTTTTCTCTCTCTCTCTCTCTCTGTATATATATATCTACTCTAATTTTGGGCAATTTAGTTAACTTCTGAGAGCCACAGTCACCTGTCAAAGCAGAATGGCAATACACAGTTCTTTGTGTTGTCCTGCGATAAGACACTAGAGATGAGGAATTGTAAATATCACTCCCTCCCTCTTCTTGTTCCTCTTATCACTGCTGCCTTTTGACTAGGTAGCCTTGGACTTTCTTTCCACTAGGAATATTTGCACTATCATTTGTTTGTTTCTTAAGTGTTACGGGGTTTTTTTTTGTTTTGTTTTTTGTTTTGGCTCTTTTTAAAAATGTGTGTCAGGTGGTAAAAGATACATAACATAAAATTTACCATTTTAGCCATTTTTAGGTGTATACTTCAGCTAGGTATTATTTTTAAAGGGTATATAATCTCAGAGTATAATACTGCAAATCCTGAGGAGATGAAGGATGGATCAGCCTAGCTCACTCATATTATTACATTGATAAACATTTATGGATATGGATTTGGAGACCCACCAGTCATGGTGAGATGCTTACAGAACAAGGGAGGAGATTAGACAGGTAAACAGAATTATGATATACTATAATATGATATAATATGATGAGTGAGAAGCAGCATCTTCCAATGATTAAGATCGAGAGACAAGAGTCAGACCTGATTTTTCATCTTGGCTGTACTTCTGCCTAGCTACATGTCCAGGAAGTCATCTTACCCCAAAATGGAAATGTTAATATTACCTTGTTTCGGGGTGGTTAGAATTAAATACTCTGATAGAAAGCACTTAGGGCAGAGTCTGGCACAAAATTCCTACTCAGAAATTCACAAGTGCTATAATGTTGTAAACAACCATTTGTTGCATGTCAATAATGTGAGAAGAAAGCCATTACACTGTGTGAGCGACTTAATGCCTGGATGAATAGGGGAAGCTTTACAGTGGAGGTGATACTTGAGTGGAATTTGAAGTTCACAAAGTGAAAGGAATGGAGGACAGAGAAGCACATGCCAAGGAAAAGATGCGTGAAATGTGTGTTGCAATCAGAATTTTTGAGAGATTCATAGTAGGCTTCAGCCCAAAGAATCACCATTTGGGCCTAACCGAAATTGACCTGGGGAGTGTATAGGGGAGAGGAGCCTGTTATCAGCCACTATTGTTGTTGTTGTTGTTAGGTGCTGTTGAGTCGGTATCCGACTCATAGCGACCCTCTGTACAACAGGGGAAACACTATTGTCAGTGCTTCTCTGCTGTTCATAGGGTTTTCAATGGCAGATTGATTTTTGGGAGGGGGTTGCCAGGTCCTTCTCCCAAGTTTACAGCTTCTGGTTTTCCCGAGCGGTCTCCCATCCAGGTACTAACCAGGCCTGACCCTGCTTAGCTTCGGAGATCTGACGGGATCGGATGCCACAGGGCTATGGCTGCAGGTGTATCAGCCACTATATTAGATCTATAATTGATCCACAGTAAATATCAATTATTTGGTTTTTTCCCTTTTAATCCGTAATCCCTTTAGATGATAACTGATGTTTGAGACATAATGGGCAGGTTCTCTAGAATTCATGTAGGAGGCAGGAGAGACAGAATTTCCAGGGTGTAGAGGATAACAGGTAGAAACAATAATGTGGGCCCCAAAGGCATGTCTTTCAGACCAATTGCCTTGACTTTCAGAATAAGGTTATTCCCAAGCAACTATGAACACTATCCTAATTATAACTAGATTAAGTAAACACAGAAAAGGTTTATTTTAGTTTTCCTCACTTTAATCTTTATTAAGAACTCCTTGCATATCAAAAAAATATTTATGAAGTGTGTAAGAAACTGATGGGGTAAATAAACTAAAGAATAGTGACATTAAAAAATAAATCAGAAAGCCGGGCACAGTGGCGCATGCCTGTAATCCCAGTGACTCGGGAGGAGAAGGCAGGAGGATTGCAAGTTCGAGACCAGAGGCAGTCTGCATAATTTAGCGAGACCCTGTCTCAAAAAGTAAAAAAATGGACTGGGGGGTGCAGCTTAGTGGTCCAGCACTTGCAAAGCATGCAAACTCAAGGCCCTGGGGTCAACCCCCAGTACCACAAAATAAATATATAAATAAATAAATAAGTAAATCAGAGGAAGTAAGAAACATATTTCTTTAGAAAAGGCACTTTAGTTGTATTCTTGCAGGAAGAACAGCAAAGTACCTGCGGCTCAGAGGTGGATTGGGTATGATTAGCAGGTGACTAAGTAATTTACACAGGAGGTAAATCTGCTTAACGCTTTTCTTCCATCTTTATTAGGGCAAATGACAACTAGATGTGGGTGGGGGGGGTGGAGAAAGAATACACGTGGTTAAGATGGAACTGCAGTGCACATCTCTCCAGGCCCTGGCTTTACAACTTTCAAGGCCTATTAATCCCCCCCACAGGGAGCCAAGGGAACTGCGGGGAGCACATGCAACCACTCCTGTGTTTTGTGAGGAATGTGGAGGAAGTGGGGGCGTGCATAGAGACTAGAGGTGGTCTCACATCTTGATTTTTCAGGAGAATAAATGTTGACGGGGAGAATGGTTTGTAAGCACTGAATGAAAAGGAGATTTTTACTGTGAGGGCCTTGTGTGGTAGCAAGTTACAGAAATTCCAGTTCAGACTGGCTTAAGCAAATAGAGATATATGAGTTTACAGGCCTGAAAAATCCATGTTGGAACAAGAAGCTCAAATGATCTCGTCAGGACCCAGTTTTGCCTTTCTGCTGATCTCTTCATTTGTGTGGCTTCATTCTCAGGCTTTCTTCTCATAGTGACCAAGTGGCAACCAGCATTTAAGGTATAGCTTACACTCTCATCTCCTTGTGACCCAAGGTAATAAAGATTCCCCCTTCCTAGAAGTTCCCAGCAGTCTTGTGATTTAGTCTTACTGGTTTTCACCGGGTCTTATTGGGCCTGACTGGTAAGCTGTAAGCCCACCCCTGGGAATTGAGGATAGAGTCACATTTACCTGAACCACAGGGACTGAGTGGGAAAGATTGATTCTTGCAGGAAAACAGGGTGTTGTTACCAGAAACAGGCAGGATGAGTATGGTGCAGACACACAGAAATGGTGACATGCTGTGCTTGGCACAGAGTGGAGATGAGGAGCTAGGTCTCCAGGGATAGGGAATGGACTAGGGGCGGACTTTTGATGTACAGAGTGTGAGGACTCAGTAGTTTATTGGGTGTTTACTATGTGTTAGGCACTGTTATAAATCACTAGTGTACATTACTTCATTTAATCTGTACAGAACCTTGTTGTTAGGTGCTGTGGAATCGGGTCCAACTCGTAGTGACCCTATGTACAACAGAACAAAATACTCCCGATTCTGTGCCAGGCACACGATCTTTATTATGTTTAAGCTCATTGTTGTAGCCACTGTGTCAGTCCATCCAGTTGAGGGTTTTCCTTTTTGTCGTTGACCTGCCACTCTCCCAAACATGATGTCCTTCTCCAGGGATTGGTCCCTCCTGACTATATGCCCAAAATACATATGACACAGTCTAGCCATCCTTGCTTCCAAGGAGCACTCTGGTTGCACTTCTTTTAGGACAGATCTGTTGGTTCATTTTGCAGTCCATAGTATACTCAGTATTTGTCTCCAGTACCATTATTTAAAAGCATCAATTCTTTTCCTATCTCCCTTATTAAATATCCAGTTTCACAACCATATGATGTGACTGAAAAATACATGAGTCAGGCACACCTTTGTCTTCAATGTGACATCTTTATTTTTCAATAAAGAGGTCTTTTGCAAGAGCTTTTCCTAGTGCAATGCATCTTTTGATTTCTTGACTACTGTCTCCGTGGGTGTTGATTATAGAACCAAGTAAAGCAAAATCTTAGACAACCTCCATCTTTTCTCCATTTTCTCCATTGCATACTGACCCAGTTGTAAGGATTATTGTTTTGTTAATGTTGAGGTGCAATCCATACTGAAGCCTGTGTTCTTTGATTGTCATCAGTAAATGTTTTAAATCCTCTACTTTCGGCGAGCACAGTTGTATCATCTGCATAACACAGATTGTTAATGAGTCTTCCTCCAATCCTGATGCCATGTTCTTCTTCATAAAGTCAAGCTCCCTGGATTATTTGCTCAGCATAAAGATTGAAGAGGTACAGTGAAAGGATACAGTCCTGGCGCACACATCTCCTAACTTTAAACCAGGCAGCGGTTTCTTATTCTGTTTGTACAACTGCCTCCTGGTCCTGTACAGATTCCTCATGACTATAATTAAGTACTCTGATATTCCCATTCTTCACAGTTTTGTCCATAATTTGTTATTGATGCAGTCCAATGTCTTTGCATAATCAAAACATAGACATCTTCCTGGTGTTTTCTGTTTTCGGCTAATAGTCATCTGACATCAGTAATAATGTCCCTGGTTCCATGCCCTCTTCTGAATCTGGCTTGATTTTCTGGCAGTTCCCTGTCTATATACTGCTGCAGTTGCTTTTGAATGATCGTTAGCAAAATTTTGTTTGTGTGTGATATTAATGATACCATTTGATAGTTTCCACATTTGGTTGGACTCCATTTCTTGGGAATGGGCACAATATGAGTCTCTTCCAATCATTGAGCCAGGTAGCTGTTTTCCACATCTCTTAGCACAAACAAGTTAGCACCTCCAGTGCTGTATCTGTTTGTCGAAACATCTCAATTGATATTCCGTCAATTCCTGGAGCCTTGTGTTTTGCCAGTTCCTTCAAGGCAGCTTCTACTTTGTCCTTCAATATCATTGGGTCCTCATCGTATGCATCTCCTTGAAATGGTTGGTCATCCACCAACCATTTGGTGGATGACTGTTTGTATAGTCGCTGTTTATATTGGTGAAAAAATGTTTTTGCAGTGAAAAGGTCATTGGTCTGACAAAATTCTATCATGCTATCTCCAGCATCGTTTCTGTCACCAAGGCCATATTTTCCTACTTGAGTTGTCTTCTTTGTTTCCAACTTTTGCATTCCAGTCATCAGTAATTATGAGTACATCCTGATTGCATGTTCAATCTATTTTGGATTGCAGGAGTTGGTAAAAATCTTCCCTATCTTCATTTGTGGCCTTGGTGGTGGGTGCATAAATTTGAATAATAGTCATATTAACTGGCCTTCCTTGTAGCTGTATGGATATTATTCTATCACTGACAACATTGTAATTCAGGACAGATCTTGAGATGTCTTTTTTGATGATGAATACAACCCAAGTTCTCTTTGTCATTCCCAGAATAATAGACCATATGATTGTCTGATTCAAAATCACCCATGCCAGTCCATTTTAGCTCACTGAGGCCTAGAATAGCCATGTTTATGTGCTCCATTTCCCTTTTGATGATTTCTAATTTTACTAGATTCATACTACATACATTCCAAGTTCCAATTATTAATGGATGTTTACAGTTGTTCTTCCTCATTTTGTTGTGCAACATCAGCAAATGGAGGTTCTGGGGCTTTACTCCATTACTGTCATTAAGGTAGACTCTGAGAAGGCAACTCTTCCCCAGTCATCTTCTGAGTGCCTTCCAACGTGGGGGGGCTCATTTTCCGGCACTATATCTGATATTGTTTCTCTGCTGTTCATTGGGTTTTCAATGGCTAATTGCTTCATCATGCAGTTAATACTTTCTTCCTGCGGACTTACCACTGTGGCGTCACGTCTTGGAAGCTAAGCAGGGCTGGACCTGGTTCGTACTTAGATGGGAGACCACCTGAGAAAACCAGGTGCTGTAGGTTTGAGAGAGGGACCTGGCAACCCACTCAATTGAAAACCCTATGAATAGCAGAGAAGCCTGACAATAGTGTTTTGTCTGTTGTACATAGAGTTGCTATGAGTCAGACACCCACTCAATGGCACCTAACAACAACAACAACAGTATTTTTGGGAGTGGGCTGCAAGGTCCTACTCCCAAGTCTATCTTGGTCTGGAAGCTCTTCTGAAACCTGTCCACTATGGGTGACCCTGCTGATATCTGTAATACTTGTAGCATGGCTTTCAGCATCACAGCAATGTGTAAGCCTCCACAGTACGGCAAACAGACAGACATGTGGGGGTACATATACTACATTTGCATATTATCCTCATTTTATAGATGAGGAAACTGAAGTACAGGGTGGTCGTACAGCTGGGAGTGATGAGGCCAGAGTGTGCTCTCTGAACCACTGTGCAGTATTGCTGCCCTGCAAGGGCAGGAATCAACATGACTCTTCAGCTTGCAGTCAAGAGCGTAAAGGGACTTTGGAGAGCATTTCTTTCAGTTCCTTTCTTTTACTGAGGAAAAAATTCACTAGAACTCAAAAATGACTTGTTTAAAAACATTATAACAGCTTTATTGAGATATAATTCACAGGCCATAAAATTTACTTTTTTAAAAAGTAGGAAGCTGAGTGTGGTGGTGCACACCTGTAATCCCATTACTCAGTAGGCTGAAGTAAGAGGATCAAGAGATCAAGGCCAGCCTGGGCTACAGTTCCAGGCCAGTCTGGGATACATAGTGAGACCCTGTCTCAAAAGCACCAAAAAAAAAAAAAAAAAAAGTAATTCAGTGGATTTTAGGATATTTACAGAGTTGTTCAACCATCACCACTTTCTAATTCATTTCATTGTCTCCTCCCCAAAAAAGCTTGTTCACATTACTAGTCATATCCCATCCCCTTGCCACCCTTTGTGATCATTGATCTACTTTCTGGACAGTGACTTAATATTTGAACTCAGGTTTGTCTGATTTCAAAGGTTATACTTTTTACAGCATACCATACTGTCTCTAAACAAAGAGTAAATCTGCAGTTGGCAAGATTGTGTTCGTTCAGTTTTCTCCCTCACCTCCTGCTTGGAGAAGCCTGTCAAGGTTGAGACCAAGTTAGAGGATTAAACTGATGGAATATATATCAGAAGAGGGGAGTGGACCCTGTCTTGAGAAACATGCTCATTTAGGGCGAGAGGACATAATGAGAGAAGAGACACGGTGTGGGTGGAGCTAATTTCTAATTGTGTTATCTATATAATCTGGATTTCAAGCATCTATTAAGGATCTCACAGCCTGGTAGGGAAAGACATAAATATGATAAATGCCACTAAATGTGATAGAGAAGAATCTAGGATCCTGGGGTTCGTAGGGGTTGCTGTAGTTTGAATGTGCCCCACAAAGTTCACATGTTGGACCCTGGGCAGTAGTGTGGCGTGGTGGGACCATTACAAGATAATTAGGTCATGAGGGCTCTGGATTAATGTTCTTATCTTGGAAATGGGTTCATTGTCAAAAGAGTGAGTTTGTTATAAAAGTGAGTTTGGCCCTCTCTTACATATGTGATGCTTTTTGTCATGTTATGATGTAGTAAGTCTATCCTGAAGGCATTCAGAAAATGCCAGCTCCTTCATCTTAGACTTTTCAGTCTCCAGAATTGTGAGAAATAAATTTATTTATAAACTACTTAGTCTCTAATATTCTGTTATAGTCACATAAAACAGACTAAGATGGGTTAAAACAAGAACAATCAATTCATCAACTGTACACTTATTTAAAACCTGCTCTGTGCTGGCCCATGTGCCATACAGGTCAGAGAAGGGATTTCAGAGGAAAAATCATGAATGGCAAGGGTCCTCTCTATGCATAATCATAACCATGAGAGCCAATTCTGTGCACTTCTTCCCAGATCCACATTCAGTGACATTGTGTCAGTAGCTTGAGTCTGGCCGAGGTGGGAATATTTATATACCACAAAAACTGGTAAGTGCTACAAGTCAAGGCTTCATCCCCAGAGAGCTGGTTTACTGCCCACTTCTCCTTGGAGTGGATATGGTGATGAAGGTGGGAGATAAGGTAGCATAGTTGGTTTTGAGAGGAAAGAAACTTGTTTAACAATGATGGTGAATGGCAGGGGTAAGTAGGCTGCTGATCCATCCTAGACATTGGGAAATGACTTTCTTCAGGGTTAAGTCCAAAGACAAGTGGTATTTTCAGGAGAGCCAGCTTTAAAAAGTTGAAGGAGCAGGAGAAGGACTGAAGAGGATGTTATAGAATATAGAATAGTTTATTGGGAATGGCATGGGGGTTCCGAAAGGTATAGTGGAATAGCTGGTGAAGAAAAATAGCCGCATGGGGGTATATTGGATGTTGCTGAGTGAATAGAAGGAAATAGAAGGGGCCAAGAATTACACCTAATGTAGGCAGTGTCAGAATAGGAGAGAAGCAAAGAAATGGAAGGGTTTTGAGTGCCCCATCTGTATTATGCCTATAGATATCTGCGTATCTGTAAATTTAGTGTGTGTGGTATGTTCAGTGTTCCCTATGTATTGAGGTATCTTGCTAGGATCTTTATGCATATTTCATTTACTCTTCATCATAGCCTAATGAATGGTTGTTTAACAAATGGAGACGGAGAGGTCAGAAAGAGAAGAAATTTACCAAGGATCACATAGATAGTAAATGCCAGAGTCCAGGATGCAAGCCTTGATCTGTGGGATTCCAAAGGCCGTGAACTTAACCTAGACTTGAGCAAGGTGAGGTTGGAACTTGACAAGTGCATTTCAGATCTGTGAGGCAATTCTGTTCAACTCACAGACCAGAAATGCAATCTGAGAGATATCAAGTAATTTGTCAGTATAACCATATAACTAGAGATTAACTGACAGAGCTGGGAACCAGCCTAGATCTGATTCTAAATCTCATTCTCTTTCCAGTGTGGCAGTACTTTTTATTAGGGGGAAAAATACTGCTATCAACATTTTCTTAAAAGGAAGGACCTTAATAACTCCCATTAAAAAAAGAACATAATATGATAATTCAGGATAGACTTTTAAATGAAGCAAATTTAGCTTTGTGAAAAGCTCATCACACTTTTTTCCATTTACTGTGATCCAGTAACTTCATCACCATGGCTACATTCTGCCATCTATTAGATAATTCAGTGAGGTGGCCTGTATTGCTATACAGCACTTATACTGGGGACATTTTGTATAAGGCAAAAATATAGATCTGGGAAAGTTTATCTTTATTATATCTTGTAGCAAATAGACATTTTTTGTATCCACCATGACAATTTTTCTATATAATCTTTGCTACCTCAACTTAATTCTATCAGGATGTTTTTGTTTCTATTAATGTGATGGCTAATCTTGATTGTCAATTTGATTGGATTGACAAGCACCTAGGAGATTAGAAATGCACCCTGGGGTGGGTGTGAGGGTGTGTCCAGAGAGGATTAACTAGGGGAGGAACCCTGAATGTGGGCAGCACCATCCATAGGCTGGAGACTCAAATAGAATAAAAGGGGAAAAAAGAGAAAGCCAGGGGTGCAAGAATCCTCTCTGGATGCTGTGAGGTGAGCTGCCATTAGGAACTGAAACTTCTGAAAACATGAGCCACAATAAATCTTTCCTCTCTTAAGTTGTTTGGCTCAGGTATTTTTGTCACAGCAACGAAAAACTGACTAATGCAATCAGTAACTCAAAAATAAGTCACTAACTGGGTGCGGTGGCACACTGCCTATAATCCCAGCGGCTTGGGAGGCAGAGGCAGGAGGATCGCAAGTTTGAGACCAGAGGCACTCTGCATAACTTAGTGAGACCCTGTCTCAAAAAGAAAAAAAAGTCACCACTCTGGCTGGGAGCAGTGGTGCACACCTGTAATCCCAGCGGCTCAGGAGGCGGAGGCAGGAGGATTGCAAGTTTGAAACCAGAGGCAGTCTGTGTAACTTAGTGAGACCCTGTCTTAAAAAGTAAAAAAAAAAAAAAAAAAAAAAAAAAAAAAGTCACCACTCTGAAAACTTCCTTTACCCTACTAAAGAAAAAAGGCTAGAGTTAATACTTGAGAATTTTTTTTTCCCGGTACTCAGGGCCTCGCACCTACTTTGCAAGTGCTCTACTACTGAGCAGCACACTCAGCTCCTTTTTTATTTTTTATCTTGAGACAGGATCTGCCTTGGGCCTGGAAATTGAGATCCTCCTGCCTCTGCCTCTGGAGTCACAGGGATTACAGTTATGTGCCACCATGCCTGGCTGATACTTGAGGAGTTTTTAATAAGGGGCTATTTTATTAAACTAACATTGTCTTTAATTTAGAATTTTTTTTTTTTTTCAGTACTGGGGGTTGAACCCAGGGCTTCTCGCCTGCATGCTTTGCAAGTGCTGAACCACTGAGCTGCAACCCCAGCCCATTGTTTTTTTTTTTTTTCAATTTTTTTGAGACAGGGTCTCACTAAGTTATGCAGACTGCCTCTGGTCTCAAACTTGTGATCCTCCCTCCTCCACCTCCCAAGCCACTGGGATTATAGTCGTGCCCCACCGTGACCGGCCCTATTTAGAATTTTCTTTAAAAGCAAAAAAGCAGCTGGATGTGGTGGCACACATGTAATTTCAACACTCAGGAGGCTGAGGCAAGAGGATGCAGGCAAATTTGAGGCCATCCTGGTCTACATTGTGAGTTCTAGTACAGCCTCAGTTACACCGGTGAGACCTTGTTTCAACAAAACAAAACAAAACAAAAACAAACAAAAAACACAAGAAAGCAAACTTTCATTTGTCAAGACAAATATCCTAAGAAATATTAGCACTAAACTTTGTAATTATGAGGTAGCTGAGGTAGTATTTGGGATTTTCTGTGTAAATCAGTGAATGTAAGATCTGTAATGTGTGAATGGTTATTTAGGGCAGTTCATGTAAATAATTTGTATTATCATGTTATGAATAAATGTATTGAAAATAAATAGAAAAACCATGGTATACCTTAACCTAACCTTTTAAACTATGCTTTGAGGATAATGTTTCTGTTTTCCTAATGACTGACATATTTAGGTAGTTTACTTATATCAGTGTTAAAATTTTGAGATGACAGAGGTAATGTAACAAACTTGTTAGGTGCTGTTGAGTCAGATCCCACTCATAGCGACCCTGTGACAAACAGGATGAAATATTACCTGACACTGCCATCCACACAATCTTTTTTATGTTTAAGGCCATTTTTGCATATACTGTGTCAGTTCATCTAGTTGAAAGTCTTCCTTTTTATCATTGACCGGCTACCCTCTAAAACATGATGTCCTTTTTCAGGGATTGGTCCCTCCTGACAATAGGCCCAAAATACAAAAGAAGCAGCCTACCCACTCTTGCTTCCAAGGAGCACTCTGGTTACATTTCTTCTAGGACGGATCTGTTGGTTCTTTTGGTAGTTCATAGTATAATCAATATCTCTGTCCAGCACCATAATTCAAAAACATCAATTCTTCTCCTGTCTTCTTTATTCACTGTCCAGCTTTCACAAGCATTTGAGGCAACTGAAAATACCATGGCGTGAGTCAGGCGCACCACCATCTTCAATGTGACATCTTTACTTTTCAACAATTTATAGAGGTCTTTTGCAACAGCTTTTCCCAATGCAATGCATCTTTTGATTTCATCAACCAAAATCTTGGACAACCGCCATCTTTTCTCAATTTATCATGAAGTTGTGTACTGACCAAGTTGAAAGGAATATTGTTTTGTTGATATTGAGGCTGTGTTCTTTGATCTTTATTAGTTTCAAATCCTGTACTTTCAGCAGGCAGAGTTGTGTCATCTGCATAAGGCAGTTTGTTAGTGAGTCTTCCTCCAATCCTGATGCCACATTTCTTCTCCATAAAGTCTAGCTTCTTGGGTTATTTGCTCAGCATAAAATTGAAGAAGTACAGTGAAAGGCTACAGCCCTGGTGCGTATCTTTCTTGAATTTAAACCAGGTGGTGTTGCCTTGCTCTGTTCAAATGACTGACTCCTAGTTCATATACAGATTCCTCGTGAGTACAATTAAGTGTTCTGATATTCCCATTCTTCGCAATGTTATCCATAGTTTGTTATGATCAACCAGTCAAATGCCTTTGCATAGTCAATAAAACATAGATAGACATCTTTCTAGTATTCTCTGCTTTCGGCCAGTATCTCTCTGATGATAGCAGTGATGTCCTTGTTTCCATGCCCTCTTCTGAATCTGTCTTGCCTTTCTAGCAGTTCTCTATCAATAAACTGCTGAAGTTGCTTTTGAATGATCTTTAGCAAAATTTTATTTGTGTGTGATATAATGATATCATTCAATAATTTCCACCTTTGGTTGAGTCCCCTTACTTGGGAATAGGTACAAATCTGGCTCTCTTTCAGTCAGTTGGCCAGGTAGCTGTTTTCCAAATCTCTTGGCATATACAAATGAGCACCTCCAGTGCTGCATCTGATTGTTGAAAGATCTCAATTAATATTCCATCAATTCCTGGAGCCTTGTGTTTCACCATTGCCTTCAAGGCAGCTTCCATTTCAAGACCATTGGTACCTGATCATATGCTACCACTTGAAATGGTTGGTCATCCACCATTTCTTTTTGGTATAATGACTCTGTGTATTCCTTCCATCTTCTTTTGATGTTTTCTGTGCCATTTAATATTTTTCCCGTAGAATCCTTCACAATTGCCACTTGAGGCTTGAATTTTTTCAATTCCTTAAGCTTGAGAAAAACAGAGCATGTTCTTCCTTTTTGGTTTTCTGTCTTCAGCTCTTTGCACATGTCATTATAATATATGATTTTGCCTTTTTGATCTCCCTTTTAAACCTCTTTGTTTAACTCTAACTTTGTTGTGCCTTCCTTTTACTTTAGCTACTGAATGTTCAAAGGGAAGTTTCAGAGTCTCTTTTGACATGTAATTTGGTCTTTTCCTTTTTTGAAATGAAAGAGAAAATATACCTCACATACTGTCCATGTTTTTCACTTCACCATGTACCAGTAACCTCACCACCACAGCCATCTTTGGGAACCTATGGTAGAGAATTATGAATCAGCATTGTTACTGTTATTTAAGTGCATGGGAATGAATTGGATTCTTGGTGGCCAGTCATGGCTTGATGATCACTTCTTACCTTTCAGTGAATGTAGTTTCCCTCTTGGGCTGTCTTTTGGAAAGATCTTTGTTTCACTCTTGTGTGATTCTCTGTCATAAAATGCATAAGAAAGTTTTACAAATAGAACCTTTTTCTTTTTATCTTGGGAGAGAAAAATGTACTTGATTGGTCTAAGGGTAGGATTCAATCAGTCCTAGGAATAATTTTGGCCAGGAATCACAAATACTTGAGGTAGCTTTTGATTTCTCATTTTGAATCTATAATTATTTTATTTATTGTATATTCTCAAATCTAATCCACTCCTTTCAACAGTCTTGTTGTTGTTAGGTGCTGTCAAGTCAGTCTCCGACTCATAGCAACCCTGCTTACAATAGGTGAAACACTATTGTCAGTGCTCTCTGCTATTCATAGGATTTTTGATGGCTGTTCATTTTTTGGGAGTGGGTTACTGTTGGGGTTTTGGCTCTAGCCCGGCTAAAGTTAGGGCCAAACCCACAACATAAACACGTGACCG
>VMDO01002372.1:130548-170531 GCA_007922755.1 Pedetes capensis | reverse complement strand
TGAACGAACACAAGCTCAGAAAGAGAAACAACACATGTTCTCACTCATATGAGAGAGCTGACTCAAAGTTACAAGAAGGAAAAATCCTACTCAAAGGTCAGATCACATTAAAAGGGGGGGAGGGAAGATAAGAATGAGGTCAATATAAATGGACTAAAAATCGCATGTAATTGTTCTAACAAGATAGAAACAAAGACCACTACAGGAAAAGTTTCTATATTAAACAGAAATGGAACCCAAGGACATATAGAAAAATACTATATAGTAAAAGATAGAGAAGACTTGGATGGGAAACTTAGATAGGAAGGGGGGGAGGGGGGAAACATAGAGGAAGGTAAGGGGTAACCTATATGAATAATGCTTATCAAATTGCATATATGAAAATTGTCACAACGAAAAGCATGTCAAAATGAATCACATTATGATGTACATTAAAAATTTCTAATAAAAAAAGATATTCCATTTGCTGAACAATATATTAAAATTAGAGGTTTGGCTCTTGTAGCTTCTTGGGAATGGCTAGCTATTTGGTGAGCTACCAGGTATCAGACAACAGAAAATGCATTACTATTATTCATTCATTTATTTATTTATTTTTCAGTAAGTACTGGGGGGGGGTTGAACCCAAGACTTCACACATGCATGGCAAGTGTTCCGCCATGAAGTTGCACCCAGTATTTTTTTTTTTTTTTTTTTTTTTTACAGTTTTTACTTTGAGGCAGTCTTGCTAAATTGCACAGGCTGCTTCTGGCCTTGAACTTGTGATCCACTGTTTCAATCAACATTAAATATTAATATTAATTAATATTAAAAAGCTTTTTTTTCGTCTCTAGTCATCAACTTAACTGTTAGATTTGTTTAAACTCAAATGAAATACTTAAAAAGTAGTATCATGTACCAATAGACCCCTTAGAATTAAAAAAAAGGCAATCCAATGAAAGATTGTAATGAGGATTGTAAGGTAATTAGTAAAATATATACTGATTCTGTAATAATTAATCACACTGATTAGCTTTGTTTACAAAACCATTCACAATAATGGCAGCACTGCCTACCTATTATATAAAGTTTCTTTACCCAGTTATTTACTTTTTTCATAACCATGAAGATTCTTTTTTGCATAGATTCAATAAGAATGTGTCCTCTTTCCTACCAGGTTAAAATTGGGTAAAATAAATTTGTAAGCATGATTGTAATGCAAATTTCACTATATGACAAGATATTTATTAAGGAACAAGGATTTTGTTGTTGCTTTGAAAAATTTTTATATAGTCTAGATGAAAGACATTTGAGTTTTGTGATTTGCAAGTATTTCCTCCCAGTCTGTAGTTCATAGTTTCTTCTTCTTTGTGTCTTGGCAGAGCAAAAAGTATTAATTGTGGTGAAATTCAAGTCATTAATTTTTTCTTTGTGTTTTTGGTGTCTTATTTAAGAAGTTTAAAAAATAATAACAGCTTTATTGGTTCTACAATCAACACCCATGGAAGCAGCAGTCAAGAAATCAAAAGATGCATTGCTCTGGGGAAAGCTGTGGCAAAAGATCTCTTTAGAGTATTGAAAAATAAAGATGTCACATTGAAGATGAAGGTGCACCTGACTCATGTCATGGTATTTTCAGTCGCATCATACACTTGTGAAAGATGGGCATTGAACAAGGGAGATAGGAGAAGAACTGATGCTTTTGAGTTATGGTACTGGAGACGACTATTGAATATACCATGAGCTGCCAAAAGAACCAACAGATTTGTCCTAGAAGTGCAACCAGAGTGGTCCTTGGAAGCAAGGATGGCTAGATAGCATTTTACATATTTTGGACATGTAATCAGGAAGGACCAGTCCCTGGAGAAGGACATCATATTTGGGAGAGTGTCAGGTCAACAGAAAAAAAAAAAAAGGAAAACCCTCTACCAGATGGATTGACAAAGTGTCTGCAACAATGTGCTTAAACATAAATGAGATTGTGTGCCTGGCACAGAATTGGGGAGTGTTTTAATCTGCTGTACATAGGATTGCTATGAGTTGGACCTGACGGCACCCAACAACAACAACAAAGACATATTTCACACACTATAAAATTCTCCCTTTTAGTGTACAATTCAACAGTTTTTAGTATATTCTCAGAGCCTTACCTATTAGCAATCACTTTCCATCCCAGCCTACCCACCAGCCCCTGGCAACCATTAGTTGCTATTAGTTTCCTTTCTGACTCTTTGGACTTTGTCTAGTTTGGGTATTTCATATAAATGGAGTCATGCAATATGTGGCCTTCTGTGACTGGCTTTCATTTAGCATGTTTTCAAGGTTCACCAATGTTGTAGCATATATCAATATTTCATTCCATTCTATAGTTTAGTTCTATTCAGTTATATACATATCCCACCATTTTTATCCATTCATTAGTTGATGAATATGCAGATATATGAATATTAAATATACGAATAATAAATAATGCTGCTATGAACTTTTGAGTACAAATGCTAGTGTATGTTTTCAACTTTATTGGGTATATACCTAAAAGAATAATTGTGGGTCACATAGTAACTATGTGTTTAACATTTTGAGGATCTGTTTTACCAAGTCCCTGGACCTCTTTACAATTCTATCAGATGTACAAAGGTTCTTAACACTTTTTACTGTCTGTCATTTTAATTATAGCCATCTTAGAAGGTATGAAGTAGCATCTCATTGTAGTTTTATTTGCATTTTCCTTATGACTAATGATATTGATTATCTTTTCATGTGGTTTTGGTCATTTGTATATCTTTAGAGAATAGAAATATTCAAATCTTTTGCTCATTTTTTTTTTTTTTTGGCTAGGCAAGTGCTCCACTGAGCTGCACCCAAAGCCCCTCACTTTTTATTTATTTTTTATTTTGAAACAAGGGCTTGCTATATTGCTCAAGCTGCCTCAGGCTCCCAAGTTTCAGGGATTACAGGTGTGTGTCACTCTCTGGCCCAGAAAGAATCTTTGAACTGACTTGGGGACTGCGAATGTATCTCAGTGGTAGACTTGGCAGTCATAATATGTTTCCAACTCAATCAGTTCCTCCTTTAGAGGTTCTACATCCTGCCTTCCTTTATCATCTTCTTAGTATCCTCAATCGTTAGTATCCAACAACCGTTGGAAGGTGACACCTCCTTTTCCTTCCTCTTTCAGGCATTGTGTTGATAAAAGTTGTTGCTGGTGTTAGTGGGGATGCAAGCAGCAGATCTGGAGGAGAAAGCATGGGTCAGGAGCTGGGTCTGGAAGCCATGGCAGGCAAGTTCTTCCTTGGCGGTGACAATTGCTTCCCTCTCCCCTATAGCAAAAACTTCAGTTTGTCTGTGTTTTGCTTTTCCTCCAGAAATTCTGGTCAGGTCAGCAGCAGTGAGAGTGAGATGCAGCCTAGTGCTGCTGTGCAGTCTGAGGAGTTCCTGTAGTTGGGACCTCTAGGTTAAGCCCAATCCTTGACCTCATTGGGGAAAAGAATTTCAAGGTGAGTAACAAAGTGAGAAACTAAATTTTAGAGTTTATTAGGTACATGCTTTAGAATAAGTGTGGGCACTCAGAAAGTGAGGTGCTTAAAAGAAGAATCATAGTACATGTCCAAGATATGGACTTGGTGAAGACAGAGAGGGTGTGTGTGGGGGGGAATTGAAGGAAAAGGGGGGGGGGGAAGAGGGGGAGGAGGGAGGGAGAAAGACCTTAGGTGCCTTCACAATGGATATATTATAGACTTTGTGGGCTTTATAAGGTACATTGTTAAGGTTTAGGGAGCTCTTTTGCTCTTTTTTTTTTTTTCTTTTTTTTTTTTTTTTTTTTTTTTTTTTTTGGTACTGGGGGTTGAACCCAGGGTCTTGTGCTTGCTTGCTTTGCAAGTGCTGGACCACTGAGCTGCACCCTCAGCCCATTTTTTTACTTTTTGAGACAGGGTCTTGCTAAATTACACAGACTGCCTCTGGTCTTGAACTTGCGATCCTCCTGCTTCTGCCTCCCAAGCCTCTGGGATTATAGGCGTGCACCACCGCACCCTGGTCTTTTGCTCATTTTTAAACTGGGCAAAAATTTAAATATTTTTGTAATGAGTAGTAGGAGTTCTTTATATATCCTGGACAACACTTATCAGATACATGTATTGCAAATATTTTCTCCCATTCTGTGAGATATCATTTTGAAGCACAACATTAAAAATTTTTATGAAGTCTAGTTTATCAATATTTTTCTTTCATTCCTTATGATGTAGGTATTATGTCATAAGAAATCATCTCCTAATCCAAGGTCACAAAGATTTACAGCTACTTTTTCCTCTAAGTGTTTTATAGTTTTACTCTGTTTCGGTCTGTGATCAATTTTAATTTTTGTATATTTTTGTCAGCAGTATAGCTGGATACTTTTTTTATTTGCAAGTGGATATCCAATTCTTCCAGCACTAATTTGCATATGGGCATCCAAATCTTCCAGAAAAGACTATTTTCCTCAACTGAATTTCTTTGCAAGTTTGTGTAGAAACAATTGGCCCCACTCTTTAAGTGTCGGCTACACGAATTGTCTTCATTCCAGTGAGTATGGTATGGAAAGAGGGAAAAAGTAGCTTTACAGCACAGAAATCTGACAAACATCATGCCAGGCAGGTAAGTCATTGGTATTTACCCTTGATACAAAGGGATGAAAATGGCATTTTACCTCTCTGGTCTTCAGCCACAGCCCCACTCTAATCATGACAAAAGCATTAGATAAATTCTAGACAAGTGATAACCTCCGAAATACCTTACTAGTATTTTTCAAAACTCCTAAGGTCATCAAAAACAAAAAGAGCCCAAGAAGACAAGATGAGTAATATAATGTACCTTGGTAGAGTGCTGCTCTATGCTTTTTGAGGCCCTGGGTTTGATCCCCAACACCACAAAAATGGGAGAAGGACCCCAATTTCTTCTCATTTTGAGTCATGCGGTAACTGCTAAGCGAGGTCTCTGGGCTTTACTCCATTTCTGTCACTAAGGTCGACTCTACTTTGAGGAGGCAACTCTTCCCCAGTAGTTTCTTAAATGCCTCCCAGCCTGAGGGGCTCATTTTCTGGCATTATAATTGTTTTGGGAGTGGGCTGTTGGGTCCTTCTCCCTAGTCTGTCTTGGTCTGGAAGCTCAGCTGAAACCTGTCCACTATGGGTGGCCCTACTGGTATCTGAAATATCAGTGGCATATCTTTCAGCGTAACAGCAACATGCAAGCCGCCAAAGCAGGACAAGCTGACAGACACGTGGGGGAAGGTGTGTTTGGGGATTCCCAATAGACAATTTTAGTGAAGGTGTAAAATTCCAGCCAACTTTTACTAGAAGGCAATTGGAGGCCTGTTAATGTTTTTAATTAGAGATAGCGAGCACTTGTGAGATTGTTGTTTGGTGCCTTAGAGTCAGAGCTCAAGAAAATGTTCATGGGCTAGGGGGTGTGGCTCAGGGGCAAAGTGTTACTTAGCATGCAGGAAGCCCTGGGTTCGATTTCCAGCACTGTAAAGAAAAAATGTTCTAGGTCTCACGTGTGTGCTATTGTACGGCTGAACCCACAGCCAGTGAAGGAGGAAAAGGGTCAAGCAGGAGTGCTTAAACTGAGTCTATAAATCTCCCGTGAGAGTGTCTGTGAACACTGGAAATTGCACAAGCCCATACCTTGTGACTTTTCAGAGTCCAGACTCCCACCTGGAGTCCAGCAGAGAGAAAATCAGCAATCTCCCTACTCCTCCCAGCCCTCATTCTGGAGCCTTGTTCCTCCACTTGGATCAGACGACAGAAGCGAAACAAGCCAGAAAACTATCTAACTCAGATTTAGTAGGCAGTTCAGGCTCCTGTTGACATGATCTGGAAGGGATGTGGACGCCAGGAGGGTCCCATCACTGTACGAACTCTAGCAAAGATACGCTTCGCTGCACCACATAGACATTCTGATTTAGTGAGTACCGAACAGTTTCGTCCCACGCAACCTTCCAGCAACTGCGCATGCGCCAGGACTGGTGACGCACTGCGCGCCTCCGCTATGCCCCACCCTTGCGCGAGGCAGGACGGGAAAGCCAAGATGGACGCGTCCATTTGAACGTTTCGCATGCCTGTCTGTAGCTGGCAGTCTGCTGCTGCTGCTGTCCATTCTTGCTCTGGAAAAAGGGAGGGAGAGGGGATGAGAAGCTGCTGCGGCGAAGGAGTCATCCTGAACGACCTGCCGTTGCCCTCAGGCCTCCTCAGCCCCTGCGCCTCCGGGGAGCAGCAGGGGCTCTCAGCGCCTGACGCGTCCCGAGTCACACAGGTGCGGGCCGGGGTCCGCAGCTCCGGGGAGTCTATGGTGTGCCTCTTGACGTTCGCAGCATCCCCGAGGGGGACTGGAGCACAGAGGCCTGGAGGGCTTGGTATCCAGTGGCTGACCGTGAACGCGCGTGAGGGCCCAGGGTGATCCTGACCTGCGGGTTGGGGCTTCCGGGGTGCGCTTACGAGCCATATGCTGCGTTCCATGTGCCATCTCAGCCTCTAAATTACCCCCTAGCTCCTCTGATTGGGTTTTCCGAGGCTCTGGCTCTTAGCTTCTTGGCCTCTTGGTTTTACCGCTCCCCAAAGAAAGTGGAGAAGCTCTACGTTTTTGTGGAAATACAGCTCAAGATCTCTCGTGTATGCATTTGAGTTTCTTCGTTTTGGCAGGGTTTGTTCCTAGTTTATAGCATGTCAGTTTAGGAGTTTTACGTGTACCTCTTTATGTAGTCCTTAATAATGCATTTGGAAAAGTTTGGGAAACTGCAAAGGTATTAAATATGTTGCCTTAGTGCAAAAAGACACCATACTGTGAAAACAATACAATAATTAATAATTTTGTCGTTTTCTCTCAGGTTATAGTAGGATAGCGTTACAAAGGTGGACAACTAAAGTTGGATAAAGTTGCAAATTTTTTAATATTAGTTATTTTGTTGAATAGAATATGAAAAGACCAGAGGTATTTTGAATTTCTTGTAAGTTTTATAGGGCACGTTTTTAGTTATGTCTCACATTCAGGTGTTTTTAGTACTGATTTATTTCTAGCAGGTGGGATAAAACGTGTCATATTTTGTGACATAATTATCTCAGGAATAACATGTATCCCTTAATATCATCAAGCTAATTGACATTCAACACAAAACCTTTTATTATTTAAGGTATTTGCCTTTAAGGTTTAATTACGTTATATGAAGTAAAATACCTTTCAAGAGTTACTAATGTAACATTTGTTAATGTAACAATAATTATCAAAAAATAAGAAATTTTTCTTAAGGCACTTAAAAATTCTAATTGGTTTTCCCAGGTTTCAAAAACTATAATAAAATCAAATTTAAACTAACATAACAACAGATTCTTTTCTCCTTTTATAATTTAGAGATCCTAAAAATAATAAAACCAGCAATTTTCAAGAGAGTCATAAAATACAGAAAATGACAGGCAACTGTAATTGTTATCCTACAATTGTATATGACCCACTTGGGCACTTACCTGGGCTTAGGCCAGTGCTACAGGGCTGCACCTCTGGTATCTGCCCCAGTCAGGACTTACTGAAATTACATGGATCAACATGTTTGTTTGACAGTTAGGATTTTAAAAAAGTAGTAAAAACTATTTTCTGGGGTCTTTTTTGGCCCCATAATAGCAGTTAAGGGTTTAATTTACAGTGAAATAACCTCACAGCTTCAGGGAAGCTGCATAAGAATTACAGAGGCTTTGAGGTATTTGTGCAGCAAGGAAAACTGATGCCAAAAAGACCTCAGTTGAGAAATCTAAGTCAAACTTAACCCTGTTAGTTGTGAGTGCTGTTTCATACACTCTAAAGGTTATCTGTAGTGCCAACATCAAATGTTTGTTTTGATTTGTGTGTTTGAGGATTGTAGCCTAAACGTGATGCCTCAAAGCCTGTTTTTGTTGATGTTTCAGAGACAGAACTGGCACTTAACCTTACATACTGTATTATACAAGGTCAGAATTTTACCAGTTGTTACTGTTTGTAGAAATGCTTGGGAGGTAGAATGACATGTTTCCACCACAGCTCATTCTCATCTTTATAGTAATAAGCTGGTTTTGACTCAGAGGCTGACCAGAATGTGTTTGCATTTATACAGAAATAATGTTGATATTTGGAACCCATGTCGAACTTCTATGAAGAAAGGGCAACGATGATTGCAGCCGGGGATTTGCAGGAATTTGTTCCTTTTGGTCGAGATCATTGCAAGCACCACCCTAATGCTTTGAACCTTCAGCTTCGCCAGCTGCAGCCAGCCTCTGAATTATGGTCTTCTGATGGTGCTGCTGGCTTGGTGGGATCCCTTCAGGAGGTTACAATCCATGAGAAACAGAAGGTTCTATTAAGATTCTCGTTATGTTTTTGACACATAGAGTGATGTAATTTAAGGCTACACAGAGACATCTGTAAAATAAGTATGATGCTACCTGTGGGGTAAAGGTTAAGGTTTACTAATTTCAATCAGTGCTAAAATCATTATTGTATTATAGTATCTTAGCTACTTATTTAGATATATAACTTTTGAGTTTATGAGAGTCAAGTTCAGTACTATGATTATGGTTCATTTTAAACCTTTCTCTTACCTTCATATATGGGGACCATATTTCATAGTATTTGGTGATTAGATAATAGAGATTAGAAATGGTCCCAGCTGTGACACACATGCATATTTCTAGAGGAGGAAAGAAATACTATATGAGGCATAGTAGTGCTTTTTTTTTTTTTTTTTTTTTTTGAGATGGGGACTCATAGGGTATCCCAGGATGGCCTTGAATTTGTGATCCTCCTGTCTCAGCAATCTGAGTGTTGGGATTACAGGTGTGTGCCACCATGCTTGGCTGAGTTGTTGTTAGGTGCCATCGAGTTGGTATCCGACTCATAGCGACCCTTACAGGGTTTTCAATGGCTGACTGTTTCGGGATTGCCTTGGGAGTGGATTGCCAGGTCCTTCTCCCGCTTTTGTGGTGCTGGGAATCAAACTCGGTACCTCAGAGACTGCAGCGCAGCGCTCTACCAACTGAGCTAAATCCCAGCCCGCTTGGCTGAGTAGTAGTTCTTAAATAGGGCAACGACAGGTAAGTGTATGTTGGGAAAATCAATCCCTTCTGCCAATATTCCCTCCCCTCCCCTCCCTCCCCTCCCATCCCCACTCCTCCTTTCCCCTCCCTTTTTTTTAACGGTGCTTGGGATCAAACCCAAGGTCTTGTTCATGCTATGCAAGCACTCTACCACTGAGTTGTACCCCTAGCCTCCTCCTGCCTTGTTCAGTTTCATATCCCTTTGAGACAAAAATCTCATGGATGGAGTGTATATAGTTAGAATTCAAAACTTTTCTCTCTTCCATTCATTTTATGGGTGGGACAGGGAAGGAGTGTGAATATATAGGCAGCTGTGAAGCAAGGAAGTCTGTATTGTACATAAGTTGCCTCAGTGATTCCCATGTGCATCTGTCCTCTGTTTTCTCTGTATATACATTCAATGTCTTTTTTAGTCTCTCAAACATGTTATTTCATTTTTTGATATGTTGATGTGATACAATTTTTGTTTACATTTTTGTCAGAGAAATACAGAGGTATTATGTAAAACATTTATTATAGAGAATTCTTGAGTAAATTCTTGATCCTGAAAGTTCTGTAAGATGTAATATACTCACATGCTCACTTTGTTAATTAGTACACCAGACCTCTTAGGAGTTGGGCTTGGATTGAGTCTTACTCCACATACAAATAACTCTTGTCCAGACTATTGAAAAAGAAAAAAAAATTGTGCTTGAACATATCTTACATGTATTACTTTTTAAGGAAAGCTGGCAGTTGAGGAAAGGTGTAAGTGAGATTGGAGAAGAAGTGGACTATGATGAGGAGCTCTATGTGGCTGGAAATATGGTGATTTGGAGCAAAGGAAGTAAAAGCCAGGCATTGGCAGTTTATAAAGCATTTACAGTCGATAGTCCTGTTCAACAGGTGAGTTAATACGAATTTTATCATTTTACTATTTAACACATCTTTTTTTTAAAGCATTTATTTTAAAGTTTAATGTAAATGAAAAAATAGTATAAAGATCTCAGCAACTAGGGGTATGTTTTAATGTGATGAAGGTAGTGGCAGGAAAATAAAAATTTTGTTTTATATATTATCATCTTTACAATATTCCTTGCCAATGATAATCTTTAAACACTCCCCTTGAGTACTTCAATGAGTTACTGTCAACCAAAATTTATAAGACATTTACCAGTTGGTAGAGTACCACTCTGCAGTCTCTGAAGTCCTGAGTTCGATTCCCAGCACCACAAAAATGGGAGAAGGATGTGGCGATCCACTCCTGAGGCAATCCCGAAACAGTCAGTGATTGAAAACCCTATGAGGGTCCCTATGAGTCGGACACAACTTGATGGTATCTAGCAACAGTAACATCAAGGATGCAAAAACATTAAACACGGGATTATTATAACTGATTGCCAGATATTGAATAAATGCAAATTGTTTGGTTCATATCAATAGAGAGTAAAAGAAATAAAAAAACTAATTTGCTGTCATTGCAGTTGGCTATTATACCTAAATCTGTTTTAAAAATTGTCAATTAAAGTTAAGGAATTAAGTACTTGCTGTGTCTTTTCAGGAAGACATGCTGTTCATTTCCATTTGATGAAGGAAAACTGTTGCACTTACAGAGGAATATCAGCTAATAAATGTGGAAGGAATGCTAGACTTAGAAAATCATCATTTTGTAACCTTTGGTTTAATAAGTGGTTTGGGCAAGATTATAAATGGTTACGAACACTATTGCATGAATGGATGATACCATGGTGGTAGGGTATCACCTGTGGATTACTTACTGAACATGAAGGAACAAATGTACTTCTTGGGAGTTAGCCTTTAGTTTCTACGTCAACCAAGTGATTGAGTTTAGTATGACTAATAGTGGGATGAAGCCTGCAGCTGTACCACTGTGGCATCTGATCCTGTCAGATCTCAGAAGCTGAGCAGGGTTGGGCCTGGTTAGTTCTTGGATGGGAGACCGTCTGGGAATACCAGGTGCTGTAGCCTTGGGAGAAAGACCCGGCAATCCACTCCCAAGAAACAGCCAGCCATTGAAAACCCTATGAATAGTAGAGAAGCAGTAACAATAGTTTCGCCTGTTGTACGTAGGGTCACTATGAGTCGGATACCAACTTGATGGCACCTAACAACAACTAACAATAGTGGGATGAAGGAATCTTATGTGCCTCTAGCTGTAATACAGAATGAAGTACATGATGTCATCCACTAAATTTTCTTCTGAGAAATATTTAACCTGAATATTTAGACCTAACAGTTTCATAGGAAATAGGACTAGAAGAACAAATAGGTGAGGAGTGGTTTGGAGGTATAGATGAGTTAAGAGTTGCTGAAAGTTGATAATTATTGAAGCTGGCTGGTGGTGATTCATCATCCTATTGTGTTTACTTTGTGTAGTTGAAATGTTTCATAATAAAAAGTTTAAAGAAAAAAACACTATTGAGGAAATTAATAGTTAGACAAATCCAGAATTTGGGAGAGTCTATGTTCTGGTCTCTTAAAATGTTAGTCATAGAGGAATAAAAAAAGGTGAGGACTGTTAGTGGGTGAGGAGACTAAAATGATATTACCAAATGCATTTTTTTTTTTTTAAAGGCTGGTTTTCACTATGTAGTGTAGACTGACCTGGAACTCACAATCCTGCCTTGACCTCCAAAGTGCTGGGATTATATATGTGTGCCATCATGACTGGCCAAATGCAGTATTTTTGAACCCTGTTATATGAACTTTGGTTGAATCTTGGTTCTATAAAACTGGCAAGAAAAGACATTTCTTGGGAAAACTTGGAAATGTTAAAAAAGACCTGGATGTTAGGTGATATAGATTTATCTTTTTTCTTAGATGGATGATAGTTTTGTGGTTTTTATAGGAGAGCATTTTTATTATTAGGAAATGCACAATAAAGTATTTAGGGATGACATGTCATGATGTGTGTGCAATTTATTTTCAAGTAGTCAGCAACTTCAGCTCCAATCCCATAAGTATATCAATGCACACACAATATCAAATATGGCAAAATGTTAATGATTGTTGGATTTAGGTGAAACAGATGTTTACTGTAATATTTCAACTTCTCTTACTGAAAAGTTTTAGAATAAAAAATTAGGATTTAAAAAAACCAATAACAAAGCCGGGCACAATGGCGCACACCTATACTCCCAGCAACTCAGGAGGCAGAGGCAGGAGGATCACAAGTTCAAGACCAGAGGCAGTCCGTGTAATTTAGTGAGACTGTCTCAAAAAAGTAAAAAAAAATGGGCTGGGGGTATAGCTCAGTGGTACAGCACTTGCAAAGCATGCAAGTGTGAGGCCCTGGGTTCAACCCCTAGTACCACAAAACAAAAACAAAAACAAAAAACAACAAAAAACAACTAATAACATGTATAGTAACTGAATTAGATGTTTGGCTATTGACAAGAGGTTTTGGAAACTATTGTTAAATTCCTCATTTACAAATACTGAAATCTTTATGCTTGAATACTGCTATTTTTCTCCTCCCATTAACTATTTCTTGATGAACATTGTACTCCATTTATTGGAAAGAGTAAACTGAACTATACCATAATTTGAGGATAGATGTAGAAGCGTGTCTGTTGAAGCCAGTGATATTTTTGAAAGATGTATTTTTCCCAATATGACCCATATAGTTAGTGTGGATGTGACAAGTGGATTTGATGATACCCAAATAGTTTTTTTGTTTTGCTTGTTTGTTTGTGGTTGCTGGGGGTAGAACTTAGGGCCTTGAACATGCTAGGCAAGTGCTCTACCACCGAGCTACATCCCCAGTCCCTCTAAATAGTTCTTTTCTTCTACATTCCCATCTCAAATTTTCTAAGGCACAATTACCTATTTACTAGACTTCATGGATATCAGCTATCTCCTTTATGTTAAGTCTTTAAATTAACATTGCTTGTAGTTGTAATCATAAGATTCGGAATTTCAGCCTTTTTGGTGTGGGAAAATACTTAGTGTTCTTGCTAATATGGAGAAAGCTAATTTTATATTTTGGTTAAGAAAATCAAGCTGTGTGTGGTGGTGCACTCCTGTAATCCCAGCACTTGGGAGGCTGAGGCAGGAGGGTTGATATGAGTCCAGGGCCAACCTGGTCTACATAGTGAGTTCCATGCTAGCAGGCACACAGGAAGACCATGTCTCAAATAAAATGAAACAAAACAAAGCAAAGCAAAAAACAGAGAAAATGGGGGGGGGGGGGGGGGGACGAGGGGGTGCGGGGGAAGGAAAAAAGAGAGAAAGTGAGGGAGAGGAGAGAGCAAAGAAATAATACCAGATATATGTGACTCAAATTCTATTTGTTTATTCTTTTATTCATCCTACTGCTGTTAGGTATTACTGTTTTAGACATTGTGCTGGGTACAGAGAGTACAAAGATGAACCCACAGTTTTTGCCATTGAAAGGCTCATAGCTTAGAAAGGTAGAAAAATTAGCAGATAAACTAAAATGCTGTCCATGGCCTGAGTAATTGTCTGTCTACAGTGTGATAAGAACACAAAGGACTAAGCTCTGAAGAGAGGGTTTTCCAAAGAACATGGTATTTGAATTGGAATTAGTGAAAGAAGTGCATTCTAGGCAGAAGGAATTGGAGCAAAGCAATTATGGAAAAATATGCTTTTGCTCAGTTCAGAATGGCTATATATAAGTTCAAAGTGTGGAGATATGCAAGTGGGTATTAGATGGACCAGACTGAAGGGCTTTGTAGGTAAACCAAAGACTTTGGGTATTTTGTTTTGTTTTTTGTTTTGTGGTACTGACAATCGAACCCAGGGCCTCATGCTTGCTGGGTAAGTGCTCTACCACTGAATCATATCCCCAACCCAAGAATTTAGGTTTTAAACCATGCAGAAGGGAGCCTACCAAGGATTTTAAAGTGGAGTGTGATCAGTTTTGTAGTTTATGGAGAAATTACTCCGGTAATACATTGATTAGCGAGCAAGGAGGCTTGTCAGGGCCACTATTTTGTTGTAGGTCTATCAAAAGAGATTGGTACCTTGAAAGAGAAGACAGGTGAGAAACAAAGCTGAGGGAAATAGAAAAGGGGCTAGTAATCCCTTAGATATCAGTAGTAAGAGATGTCAAAATACTTACTTTTAGTGATTGAGAGGCTGGGATTCAAAAGAAGTTAGGAAGCTAGGCTCTTTGGTGTATTCCTTTCATCCTAGTGACTCAGGATGCTGAGGTAGTAGGATTTTGAGTTTGAGGGCAGAGGCAGCCTGTCCAACTTAGCAAGACTTTTTCTCAAAAAAAAAAAAAAAAGTAGCTGAGGGTACAGCTTAGTGGTAGAGCACTTGCCTAGAGTATATGAAGTCCTTGGTTCAACCCCACAGTACTGTGCAAAAAATAATATGAAGTTGAGACTACAGTAGATGCAGTATAGATTTTGGACCTTTGATATTGGAGCACAGCTCCTTTTGTGTTTTTCTTTGTGCATTCTTTTTTGCCAAAATGCCACTGAATGCTCCTATTACTAAAAAAAACCCCAAAAAAACCCAGTTCAAAAATGGTCCAACAAAGGACTTGAATAGATCTTACTCTAAAGACAATGTATAAATGGCCAATGAGCACATCAGAAGATGCTCAGTATTGCTAATCATTAGGTAAATACAAATAACTAGTACCATAAGATAATACTTCATATTCATTAGGTAAGCTATTAATCAAAAAACCCCAGAAAAATAAATATTTGTGAGACTGTACAGAAATTGGAACTGTTGGGCATTGTTGTTCAGAAGGTGTAAGAAGCTGCTATGGAAAATAGCTTGCATGTTCATTTTTGAAAAAGTTATATGTAGGATTGCCTGCAGCTGTACCACTGTGGCATTAGATCCCTTCATATCTCACTAAGCAGGGTTGGACTTGGTTAGTACTTGGATGGGAGACCGCCTGGGAACACCAGGTTTTGCAGCCTTGGGAGAAGGACCCAGCAACCCACTCCCAAAAAACAATCAGCCATTGGAAACCCTATGAATAGCAGAGAAACAGTGACGATAGTGTTTTGCCTGTTGTGCATAGGGTAGCTATGAATTGGATACCAACTAGATGGCACCTAACAATAACAACAACAACATATGTAGGATTACCTTACTATTCTGCAATTCTACTTGTAGGTATATACACAAAAGAAAGTGGAGACTCAAGCAGATACTTGTATACCAGTGTTCAGATGCGGATTATTCACAATAACCAAAATATGAAATTAATTTGTGCAACCTATCAGAAGGAGATTGTATAAACAAAATGTGGTATATGCAAACAGTGGAATATTACTCAACTTTAAAAAGGAATGAAATACTAATACGTGTTACAGCATGGATGAACCTTGAAAACATTGTGTTAAGCAAAATAAACCAGAGACAAAAGAACAAATAATATACAGTTCCCCCTATATGAATTACTTAGTATAGGCAAATTCATAGGGAAAGTGGAGTAGAAAAGCTGGAGGGGGCATGGAATGGAGAGTTATTATCTCATTGGCACAGAGTTTCTGTTTGTGATGAGGACGAAGTTATAGAAGTGTATAGTGGTGAGGTTGTATAACATTGTGAATGTTTTTTTCTTTATCTCCTCCCCCACCCCCCCCCAAGTTCTGGGGAGTTGAACACAGGGCCTCACACATGCTAGGCAAGTGCTCTACCACTGAGCTGCACTCAAAGCCCCCCATTTTAAGCATTTTTATTTTGAGATAGGGTTTCACTAAATTGTGCAGGCCACCTCTGGCCTTGAACTTGTGATCTTCCTGCCTCAGCTTCCTGAACTTGTGATTCTTCTGCTTCAGTCTCTGGGATTACAGATATGTGTCATGGCAACGATACTGAATTGTACACTTGAAAATGGGTAAATTTTATGTTGTGTATATTTTACTACAATTTGAAAATTACTTACAAATGCCATTAAATAATTTAATGAGTAATAATTTAACATTGTTTAGAGTTTAATGGCTTTTCCTAGTTTGTATTTTGTAAGATGAGCCTTTACTAAATGAAGATAGTAGTTTTTAAAAATATTTTTCCTAAAGCGATTCTAGAGAGAGTCTAAGAACAAGATCAATTGATAAGTCTGGAGATTATAAATAGCTTAACAATTTTTCTTTTAACTTCTTCAGATAATCTTGAACTTTGTATAAGATACAGGGTTTAATACAAGTTGAGCCACTATTTAAATTTTTGCTTGCAAAGCTTCTGTCTAGTAGGTTTTTTGATTTTATTTTCCTTTTTCTTTTCATAAAATTTAATTGTAAACATAGTATTCTTTTCTTTATAATAGTTAGTATTAGTCTAATTTTACTTTTTATTCTTGTTTGTTCCTGTGGCATATATGTTGACCTGAGGAGTAGGGAAAGGTAGTACATACATGTCATTGTTATTTAGATATCTTCAGTTAATAGCTTATTATTTAGATACAATTTTCTTAGGTAAGCATTTTGTTTTGATTTTAGGCATTGTGGTGTGACTTCATTATATCACAAGATAAGTCTGAAAAGACCTACAGTAAGTTTCTCTTTGAAATTTTATTTCTCTTATGATTCTAAACGTTTATCTCATTTTTTTTTTTTTGCTCATAATAAATAGCCACTAACAATAGTGGCTTAACCTAAGCACCATTGTATTGACCATTAAAGAATTTATGCTATTAGGATGGAACTCTATAGGGGAAAAACCTGCTAAACCTTCTGCCTCTTTTTTTCAGGTAGTCATGAAGTAGAAAAATGCATATGTATATTACAAAGTTCATGTATTAACATGCATAGCATAGAAGGAAAAGATTATATAGCTTCATTACCATTTCAGGTAAACGAATGCTTTAATTTTTTTGTGTTTTGTTAAACAACATTCTTTAAATTAATTGGTTGCAGAGGATATTGTGTATTTCTCATGTGTTATAATCAAGAATGTTATCTTAAATTTTAGTAGCTTTCATGGCTTACCATTTTTCTATCCTTTGGATATAAAGTTATTTAATGAAGTGAATCATGAAATCTGAGGGGCTTTGTTAGTTTAAATGATGTATGACAAATCATTTGTTGTATTAAAGAAGGCCTAAAGCAATATTGGTATTTTTCCTGCTGCTCAGCATCTTTCTAATGCCTAGTGTTATTAATTATTTTTAATTTAAAATTTTTATTATTTGGTGGAGTTCTGTCCCTCACCCCCCAAGTACTTAGGGGTTGAGGCTGGGGCCTTGCATATACTTTGCAAGTGCTCTCCTACTGGACTGCACCACTAGCCTATTTTTTAATTTTTTATTTTGAGTCAGGGTCTTGCTGAGTTATGCAGACTGCCTTTGGCCTTGGAAGGTGATCCTCATGGCTCCACCTACTTGAGTCACTGGGATTACAGGTGTTTGCCACTGCACCCGACTTTTGTTTGTTTTTGTGAAACAAGGGTCTTGCTATGTACCCCAGGCTTCCCTTGAACTACTGATCTTCCTGCCTTAGCCCGAGTGCTAAAATTGTAGGTGTGTGCCACCAGCCCAGCTATTGTTAAAATTTTATCACATTGTCATTCTGATACTGGCAGTAGCACCGCCAGGTCTGGGGTTTAGGTCAGTTGGTAGAGTGCCATGCTACACTCTCTGAAGGCCTGGGTTCAATTCCCAGCACCACAAAAATGGGAGAAGGACATGGCAATCTACTCCCAAAGCAATCCCGAAACAATCAGCCATTGGAAACCTTATGAGGGGCACTATGAGTTGCACCTGACTTGACAGCACCTAACAACAAGTAGCACTGGCGGGAATTACAGACTGAACTATTCTTCCTTAGATTTGATTTTATCTTAGAGTTGCTTGTTAGAATTGTGTATATATTTAAAAATATTATAGTCAATGATTATATGCCTTTGTAAAGCTCTTATTAAATTGGAAGAAAATCTAATGTTCTGTCATGCTTCCTAAAAGCATTTAATAAAGAAAGAAGAGATTCTCTTACTTCCTTTTCCCCCTCTTTTACTTGATAGGTTGCAAATGTTTGGCCCACTAAGTATGGATTGTTGTTTGAACGAAACAGTTCTTCACATGAGGTACCTCCAGGTCCACCCAGGTATTCATTTTATTCTGCTTAGAATATTACTTAGGCTTTTTATTGTTGGTTCTGAGATAAAATTATTAACCTAAAAGTTTGGGATGATTATAATTTCCATGCTAATAGCATAGATACATGCCATTTTCTCTCATCTCATTATTGTACATTTGTGAGCTGTATTCATTTGGCACTTCATTATCTATAGCCCTTCCCATCCCAGTAGTAAAATTTTATAAGCAAATAGTTTAATTTTTGATAATAGAATTGAGATGTTTTTCTTTCTTTCTTTCTTTTTTTTTGAGACAAGGTTTTACTGTGTTGCCCAGGCTCTCCTGGTCCTTGCTATGTAGGCTGCGCTGACCTTGAACTCATGTTGATCCTCATGCCTCATCCTCCTGAGTGCTGGGATTACGCCTGGCTTTTAAGATTTCAGTTCTTATCTCTGTCATGTTTTCGTTGTGCTATTTTGGAAAAATCATTAGAGGTTTCTTAGCTTTAGCTTTATTATCTATTACAGGAATACTACCATTGACCTTTTAGGGTGTGTGCAAAGATTAAACAAGCTAAATGTATATATGCGTGGACACAAAAAGCCTAGTACACATGTTGTTGTTAGGTGCTGGTAAGTCAGGTCCGACTCCTAGTGACCATATCTATAACAGAACAAAACACTCCCCAACACTGTGCCATGCACATGATCTTTTTATGTTTAAGCCATTTGTTCTAGCCACCGTATCAATCCATCTAGTTGAAGGTCTTCCTTTTCTTCATGGACTCAGCACTTGCCCAAACATAATGCCTTTCTCCAGGGATTGGTCCATCCTGACAACATGTCCAAAATATGTAAGACACAGTCTAACCATCCTTGCTTCCAAGGAGCACTCTGGTTGCACTTTTTCTAGGATGGATTTATTGGTTCTTTTGGCTGTCCAGGGTATATTCAATATTTGTCTCCAGCACCATAACTCACAAGGATCAATTCTCCTGCATCCCTTATTCTTTATTCAACTTTCGCAAGCATATGAAGCAACTGAAAATACAGTGGCATGAGTGCTTCTTTGTCTTTGATGTGACATCTTTACTTTTCGACACTTTAAAGAGGTATTTTGCAACAGCTTTTCTGAATGCAATGCATCTTTTGATTTCTTGACTGCTGCTTCCATGGGTGTTGATTGTAGAACCAAGTAAAGCAAAATGTTAGACAACCTCAATCTGTTCTCCATTTATCATGAAGTTGTATATGGACCCAGTTGTAAGGATTTTTATTTTGTTGATGTTGGGGCACAATCCATACCGAATGCTGTGTGTTTTCATCTTCATCAGTAAATATTTCAAATCGTCTTCAGTTTCAGCCAGCAAAGCTGGGTCATCTGCTTAACACAGGTTGTTAATGAGTCTTCCTCCAGTTCTAATGCTATGTTCTTCAGAAAGTCCAACTTCTTGGATTATTTGCTCACCATAAATGGAAGAGGTATGGTGAAATCACTGTTCCTGATTTTAAACCAAGCAGTGTTACTTGTTCTGTTCAAATGACTGCCTCTTGGTCCACATACAGATTCCTCATAAGTACAATTACGTGTTCTGGTGTTCCCATTCTTTGCAGTATTATCCATAATTTGTTGTGATCCACACAGTCAAATGCCTTTGCATAGTTCATAAAACATAGATAGACATCTTTCTGGTATTCTCCGCTTTTGGCCAATACCCTTCTGGCATGAGTAATTGGTTCCATGCCCTCTTTTAATTTGACTTGACTTTCTGGCAGTTCCTAGCCAATATACTGCTGTAGTTGCTTTTGAATGATCTTTAGCAAAATTTTACTTATGTGAGATATGAATGATACTGTTTGATAATTTCTGCATTTGGTTGTATCCCCTTTTTTGGGAATAGGCACAAATATGGATCTCTTCTAGTCAGTTGGTCAGGAGCTGTTTTTGAAATAGACAAATGAGCACCTCCAGTGCTGTGTCTGTTTGTTGAAATATCTCTATTTGTATTCCATCAGTTCCTGGAGCTTTGTATTTCACCAGTGCCTTCAAGGCAGCTTCCACTTCTTTCTTCAGTACCATTGGTTCCTGGTCATATGAAACATCTTCAACTGGTTGGTCATCCACTAGTCCTTTTTGGTATAATGACTGTACATTCCTTCTATCTTTGATGTTTCCTGTATCATTTAATATTTTCCCTGTAGAATCCTTCACTATTGCTACTTGAAGCTTGAATTTTTTCTTCAATTCTTTAAGCTTGAGAAAAACAGCATGTTCTTCCCTTTTGGTTCTCCATCCTCAGGTCTTTGCACATGTCGTTATTATATTTGATTTTATGTTCTTGAGGTACCCTTTGAGATCTTCTGTTTAATTCTTTAACTTTGTCATGTCTTCCTTTTATATTAGCTGCTCGATGTACAAGGACAAATTTCAGAGTCTCTTTTGCCATGTAATTTGGTCTTTTCTTCTTTTTCTTATCTTTTTAATAACCTTTTGCTTTCCTCATGAATAATGTCTTTGATGTCATACCACAACTTGTCTGGTCTTCAACCATTAGTGTCTAACTCATCAAATCTGTTCTTGAGATGGTCTCTGAACTCAAGTAAGATGTACTCAAATGTACTCTGATTCACTCGTTCTAACTTTCTTCATTTTCAGTTTGAAACTTCATATGAACAGTTGATGGTCTGATCTACAATCAGGACCTAGTCTTTTTCTGACTTATGATGCTGAGGATTCCTATTGTCCTTTTCCACAAATGTAGTCAATTTGGTTCCTGTATGTTCAATCCAGTGAACTCTATTTATATAGTCCCCATTTATGTTAATGAAAAAAATGTATTTGCAATGAAAAGGTCATTGGTCTGACAAAATTCTATCATGTGATCTTCAGCATTGTTTCTGTCACCAAGGCCATACTTTCCAACTACTGAGCCATCTTGTTTCCAACTTTTGCACTCCAGTCACCAGTAATTATCAGTACATCCTGATTACGTTTGATTTCAGACTGCAGTAGCTGGTAAAAATCTTCCTTTCTTCATTTGTGGGCTTTGTAGTGGGTGCATAAATAACTATAGGTGCACAATAAATGGTAGATGCTTATGGGTGGCATGTTTAACTTGAGATCTCATGGAAGGGCAGGGAAGAGTAACACCTGTCCTAGTGGGGTGCAGAAGGTAGAAACTTGTTAGATTTTGAGAAAATTGGTTGCAAATTTTCTTTCTGTTTTGATAGAAAGCCTATTTTTCTTCACTTAAAAAAAATCACTCCTTAAAAATGTAGACTTTCATTTACTTGAATTATTATTTTTTTAATTCAAGTACACTCCTTTGCAAGCAGTTGTAGGTGGCTAAAGTTTACATGGCAATCTATTCCCGAAGCAGTCTCAAGAACAGTCAGCCATTGAAATCCCTTTGAGGGTCATTATGAGTTGGACTCGACTCCATGGCACCTAATAACAGCGACAACAGACACATGCCACTAAGAGAGGTTAAAAAAAATGCTGACGTACACCCATTAGTCTGTGAGTTCTGTAATGCAATGGCTGCTGTTTGCAGGTATTTCCTGGGCTATATTGCCATCTTTCTTTGTGTGTATGTATAGAATTACTGTAAGAAGATAGATTTCAAGGAATGAAATCGAAGATAATGTGGTCCCAGCTACTTGTGAAGCTGAGGTAGGAGGATTGCTTGTGCCCAGCAGTTTGGGCCCAGCCCAACTCAATAAGACCCATTTCTTAAACAAATTAAAAAAAATAAAATAGGAAAGAAACCAATAGGAGAGAAACTTCCTAACATATTTGTAGGATGGTAGCATTATGAGTGACTTTTATTATTTAAAGTAATTCATATGTCTATAAAACAGTATATAAACAATTTATATGGTGTTTTTTTTTTTGTTTTTTTTTTTTTTTGAACTGGTAGGTTTTCAGTTGCTTGTTAATCTGTAGAAGATATTCCTTTGCAGGGAAAGTGTGCAATTCATGCAAAAACATAATCATCTTGTGTTGCTGATTAATTGATTATGTATTTGTTTATTGTCAGAGAACCTTTGCCCACTATGTTCAGCATGCTGCACCCACTAGATGAAATAACCCCACTTGTTTGTAAATCTGGAAGTAAGTGTATTTTTGTATTCTGTTATATAAGCTCTTTTTTGACTTTGGGGAGGGAGGGAGATAAAAATGTAGCTTATGTGAAAATTGATTTGCACCTAGAGTTGTGGCCTGTAGTCCTAGCACTTAGGAGGCTAAGGCTGGAGGATCTTGAGTTAAGGGCCAGCCTGGGATTCATACTGAGTTCAAGGCTAGTCTGGGATACACAGTGAGACCGTGTCTCAAAAATACAAAAACAAGAAAAAAAAAAATCCCAAACAAACATACAGCAACCTGCTCAAAAAGAAAATTGATTTGTGAATAAGATAATTTAAGCATTTTACAAAGATAACCTTTATGATGAAAGTAGTTCATTTGGAAGCAAAAACTACTTAAATATCATGATACTGTTCAAGAGTTACCTTAATAAGCATAAGGCATATAACTCACTGAGAAATACTAACATCTTTCTTAATTTATTTGTAGATGACTCTGTTTCTTTATAATTAATAAGTCCATGCTAAGTAAAAAATAGGATCTTATGCCTATCGTGTGTAAATTTTGAGTATTTCACTTTTCTTTTCTTTTCTTTTCTTTTTTTTTTTTTGGTACTTGGGGGTTAAATCCAGGGCCTTGTGCTTGCATGCTTTGCAAGTGCTGGACCACTGAGCTGCCACCTCCAGACCATTTTTTTACTTTTTTTTTGAGATAGGGTCTCACTAAATAATGCAGACTGCCTCTGCCTCCTGAGCTGCTGGGATTGTGTGCGCCATTGTGCCCAGCTGTATTTCACTTTTCTTATAATTTACTGAGACTCAGAGCTTTCAGTATTTACTTCTAGTATTTCTGTTCACTTATAAATTCATTTTTAGTTTTTGTAGTGCTGGGTGGTTGAATCCAACGCCTCATGAGTACTGGGCAAGTGATATACCCCCAGTTACTATTTCCTTAGAATTTTAAGCTTTACCAAACATGATAGGTAATTATAAATAATGATTACTTAAAGACTGAAAAATATTTACATTATTTGATATTTTTATTTGTAGGACTTTATCTTAAGTACATATTCTAAAATACCACTGAAGTTTTTATCTTCTGTATCATGAGTTGGTAAACTATAGCTTGTGGGCTAAATCTAGCCTCTACTTTCTTTTTATAAAGCTCTTGAGCTCTGAATAGTTTCCACCTTTGTGTGGGTTATAGAAAACAAAAAAGATCGTGTGATAGAGTCAGTATGTGAACAACAGAATCTAAATTGTTCAGTGCTTTGCCTTTTAAAGAAAAAGTTTGTTGACATTTTTATGTTATATGGCAACAATTGCAGACAACCTAAATGAACATGTTAAGAGCTTGTGATTAAGTAGTATGCAGCCATTATCGATAATTTTTTTGGATAATATTTAATGACCTCAGGAATTGCTTCTTTATAAATAGTAGTATGCAAAACTGTAAATATAATAAGAAACAGGAGAAGGACATGCAATCCACTCCTAAGCAATCCTGAAACAACCAGCCATCAAAAACCCTATGAAGGACGCTATGAGTGGGACCCAACTTGATGGCACCTGACAACAACAACAACAAATGTAATAAGATTCTCATTTTGTAAAAGCTGAGTGGCATATACCTGTAGTCCCATCTGCTTGTGAGGCTGAGACAGGAGAATTGCTTGAGCCCAGCAGTTTAGAGCCAGCCTTGTAACATATTGAGACCTCATCTCTCAAAAAGAAGAAAAAAAAAAAGTAGAACTTTCTAACATACTAGTAGATTGGCATTATGAGTGATTTTTATTATTTCTTTCTAAAGTAATATTTCTAAAAAACAATCATGTTCTTTTAATTTCTAATATTTTAGCTGAGAAGAAGGAAGCATTTAGGAAACTGTCAAGTAAGCTAGGGAAACCATTTTGTGGTACTTGAGAAGTAACAGCTGGACTCAGTAGGAAAAAACTTACTTTTAATATGTAATGAGTACATCATAAATAGTAGTGTACTGTTCAGCATTATTTGATTAATTATTATAGTGGACAGATTTATGCAGAAGGAAAGAATCAGTAAGGAGATCAAACTTTGCAAATAGTAGCTTGCAATTTATAAATATGTTGGTTATTGAAGGAGTCTTGGTCTTTTTATATTGGGCTGATGATTTTAATGGTGAGTGAGCACAAGTCTTGAACATTCAATTACATATATGTAAAATGGGAACTTGTAATGCTTTCACCTTTATTGTATTTTAAGGAACTTGATGCCCAAGGTAAATTTTTTTTTTTTTTTGGTACTGGGTGGTGGTCCCAGGGCCTTGCGCCTGCCTGCTCTGCAAGTGCTGGACCACTGAGCTGCACCCCCAGCCCATTTTTTTTTTTACTTTTTGAGACAGGGTCTCACTAAGTTACACAGACTGCCTCTGGTCTCGAACTTGGGATCCTCCCGCCTCTGCGTCCCGAGCTGCTGGGATTATAGGTGTGCGCCACAACGCCCGGCTCCAAAGTAAATTTTAAGATCAAGGTTAATTGCATAATATTTAGTGGATTTGGTGCTTTAATTGGCTTGGTTTCTCTTTACCTTAAGGAATGTTAAGAACTCAGTTCATGAAGGTCTGTCTTCTAAAGCCCATTATTCTATGTGTGATTTTTTCTGTTTTGTTGGTAAGGTCTTTTTGGTTCATCACGGGTGCAATATGTTGTAGATCATGCAATGAAAATTGTGTTCCTCAACATTGACCCTTCCATTGTAATGACTTATGATGCTGTTCAAAATGTGCATTCTGTGTGGACTCTTCGGAGAGTCAAACCAGAGGTGAGGATGTAGTTACTTCTTACTGTGAAAGAACGTTAGCACTGAATACCTTCACATTTGTGGATGAATCATTTGTGAAACAGATTGGGTTTCTTAGGAAAAAAGAAATATTGTATCTTTAATTACTGATATCTACTCTGCATTCTGGAGCTGGGATTTAGCTCAGTTGGTAGAGTGCCACTCTGCAGTCTCTGAGGTCCCGAGTTCCATTCCCAGCACCACAAAAACGGGAGAAGGACATGGCAACCCACTCCCGGGGCAATCCCGAAAACAATCAGCCATTGAAAACCCTATAAGGGTTGCTATGAGTCGGACACGACTTGATGGCACCTAACAACAACAACTACTCTGCATTCTTAGAAGGAAATTGCCTTTTTATTCTAATTATCTTTTTTCACCCCCTTCATTTTGACTTAAGGAAGAGAATGCTGTTTTAAAGTTCTCTGAACAGGGGGGAACTCCACAGAATGCAGCTTCTAGCAGCTCCCTCACAGCACATCTCAGAAGCCTCTCCAAAGGCGATTCTCCCGTTGCTTCACCTTTCCAGAATTACTCCTCCATTCATAGCCAGAGTCGCTCAGCCTCGTCACCCAGTCTGCACTCTCGTTCACCTTCCATTTCCAACATGGCAGCTCTAAGGTAGAAGTGTCTTCTTGTTTTAAACAAGATATCACAAGGAACAGTTGGCTGCTTTTCTAGCTTTCTTCTTTATTTTGAAGGATTTAAAGTTTCTTTTGACAACTCTTGGGCATTTTTAGGGTATATAGCCACAATCCTATTTGTGCTACTTTTGCTAAGATTTCTATGTCTACTATGTCTTTTCTTTGATGAATAGTATTTAGAAGCTGCTTATATTCTTATAAGATTGCTTTATTTTAGCTGGGCACCATGGCATATGCCTGCAATCCCAGTGATTTGGGAGACTGAGACAGGAAGATTGTGAGTTCGAGGCCAGAGACAGCCTGTGCAATTTGCTAGACCCTGTTTCATAATAAAAAATAAAAAAGGAGCCAGGCACAGTGGCACACACCTGTAATCCCAGTGACTTGGGAGGTGGAGGCAGGAGGATTGTTAATTTAAGGCCAGAGGCCACCTGCATAACATAGTGAGACCCTGTCTCAAAGTGGTGGAGGTGTGGTGCAGTTGTGGCACACTTGCCTAGCATGAGCAAGGCACTAGGTTCAACCCCCAGTACTGTAAATAAATTAATAATAAATGATAAATAAAAATTTTAAAAAATGATCTGGGGGTGCCACTCAATATTAAGAGTATGTGGCTAGCTAGCATGGGCAAAGACTTAAGCTCAACCCCCAAGTACTGCAAGGAAAGAAAAGAAACATTGCTTTGTTTCTACCACTACATAGCAGTGGTTTGATGAATATTTATTCCAAAAATATTTTGGTATTTTACTTTTGCCTTAGTTTATATTTTTCTTTTAGTAATTAATGCTATCTGGTTGTGTGTGTGTGTATACCTGTATTATGTATATATGCGCCTATGTGTGTTTTTAATTGATAATACATATATATATGATATCAGAAGGACATAGTTCTATTGGTATGTATATATCTGACTACATAGGAACATAGTTTAAACCTTTTTGAATAATACAAATAATTAACTTTCTGAGGAATGAAATGAATTTTCAGTTTTAAAAGAATATTATTTTAACAAGTATTCTAAATCCTTAGAATACAGTAAGCACATTAGCATGAGCCATTTAAATAGCTATTCCTTCTTAAAATTTTTAATTTCTGATTGGGATTATGCAATGGATGCTTTTCAATGTATAGTATTTTGGGAAATGTTACTGTAATGTGTGTTATATATGAGCCTCAATTGCTGATTGTGACACCCTGCCTTCTTTATTTTGCAGTCGTGCTCATTCTCCTGCCTTAGGGGTGCACTCTTTTTCAGGGGTGCAAAGGTTCAACCTTTCAAGCCATAACCAATCTCCAAAGAGACACAGTATTTCTCATTCTCCAAATAGTAATTCAAATGGCTCTTTTCTTGCACCAGAAACAGAACCTATTGTTCCTGAGTTGTGCATTGATCATTTGTGGACAGAGACGATTACTAATATAAGGTTTGGAGTGTATAATTTTATATTTAAAGAAAAATATTGCTAAAAGTCTTGGAAAACTTCTGTTGTTAAGCCTAGGGATGTAGCTCAGTGGTAGAGTGCTTGCCTGTTTGTGCAGGGGTCCAGATTCAATGCCTAGGACTGCAAAAAAGGAAAAACAAAAACATTTTTTTCTGGAAACTTTTAATATAATCAGTTATCAGTGTGTGTTGAGCTCCTTCTATTCCCTTGACAAACCAAAGTGACAATATTTGTAATTCCTTGAATATGCCACTCACAGTTTTGAACTTTTCTTCTGATCCCAACTTCCTACTTTGGCCTTCTCCACTCTTCTGCCCAGCAAATACCTAGTTATCTTTCCAGAGCCCTACTACCAAAAGGAGCTGGGATTATAACTCAGTTGTTAGAGCGCTGTTCTGCAGTCTCTGAGGTCCTGAGTTCTGTTCCCAGCACCACAAAAATGGGAGAAGGACATGGCAATCCACTCCCGAGGTAATCGCGAAATAGCCACTGAAAATCCTATGAGGGCCGCTATGTGTTGGACACAACTTGACAGCGCCTAACAACAACCACCACCAAAAGTACTAGGCTCTTCTGTGTCACCATCTCAGTTTCAGTAGAGGATATTGGTATTACAGTGATCATAAAAATATTTTATCATTTGGTATTCTTACAAGTAATTTCTGAGATTAGAAGTACTTGATGTTTTAGGGAGAAATAACTAATTTCTGTGCCTGCAGCCATAGCCCTGTGTCATCCGATCCCGTCAGATCTTGGAAGCTAAGCAGGGTCAGGCCTGGTTAGTACTTGGATGGGAGACTGCCTGAGAACACCAGAAGCTGTAGGCTTGGGAGAAGGACCTGGCAACCCCCTCCCAAAAATCAATCTGCCATTGAAAACCCTATGAACAGCAGAGAAGCACTGACAGTAGTGTTTCCCCTATTGTACAGAGGGTCGCTATGAGTCGGATACCGACTCGACGGCACCTAACAACAACAACAACAACAACTAATTTCTGTAGATTAGTTTTATCTTTATGTTAGTTGAGTATTCTACTTTTTGGGAAATATGTCTTAGACTTCTGTGTGACTTTACTCCTTTTATGTTTTCCTTAGTAACTCATTCATTTAGCCATCTGCCAGTGTGTGTGTTAATTAATAGGCCAGTAAGTTACTGTTTTTATCCTTAAAGGAGACAGACAATTGAAGGATGGTGACACAGGAGAGCCTAGTACTTTTGGTGGTAGGGCTTTGGAAAGATGAGTAGATGTTTGCTGGGCAGAAGAGTGGGGAAGGCCAAAATAGGAAGCTGGGATCAGAAGAAAAGTTCAAAACTATGAGTGGCATGTTCAAGGAATTACAAATATTGTCACTTTGGTTTGTCAAGGGAATAGAAAGAGCTGAAAAAAGGGAGGCTTGAGAGAAATTACCTTTTAGGCCTGTTCTGTTTGATGAAAGCAGTAAGAAGGCACTTTATATGTTTATTGTAAATGCAGAGGAAAGACTGGAGCAATAATTGGGAGTTGTATGCAGATAAGTGGTGACTGAAGCAAGAGATGGATTAGGATGTAAGGAATGTGTAGAAGTAGAGTCCTGGGGTCCTTGGAGGGCCTAAGGCTGAGCTTGCTGGGGTTCTGTTAACTCTGGAATTGTGTTGTTCAGTAATTGTGTGTATGTTTAATGTGAATGTAGAGGCTTTTAACAATCATTAAATTTTTAAAGGGATCTGTGACCTCCAGACAGTTAAAACTCAGTGGTGTAGAACCAGAAGAGGACTAGGGACTGAAGTGTTGGAAACTTAGGAATGGGGTTTGTGGGGGCAGTGTGAAAAGAGACAAAGCTGCTACAGAGAGACAAAGCAGCAGCTATCAGGTAGGAGTGGGAGCAGAGAATACCACAGAACACACAAAAAATGCCTTTTAGGAAGAAAGTGGTGCCATTATTGCCAGTTCTGGTGCACTGTGGCTCTGACAGTTGAGCTCTGAGAAAAGTACCTGGATAGCCTCTAGTTCACTGGGTACCGTGGCCAAAGCATTTTAGGGTTGGAGGGTGGGCAGGAAGCAGAGTAGGAAAAGTAAATAGGGGCTGAGGAAGTCAACATAGGCAGGTAGACTATTTTAAGGAGTTTGCCTTTGAATAAGAGTGAGAATACAGAACTAGCTATCAGATGTATAAGAGTCAAGGAGAGTTTTGGTTTCATTGAACCATATTAAAGAAAATTTTGCCAGCTGCAGTGGCTCAGTCAGTAATCCCAGTGTCAGGGTGGAGGCAGAAGTGTCACATGTTCAAGGCCAGAGGCAGCCTGTGCAGTTTAGGGAGACCCTGTCTAAAGATAAAATGAAAATAGAGGTTGTGGGTGCCACTCAGTTGTAGAGCATAAGGCCCTGGGTTCAATGTCCCAGTACTGTAAGAAAAACAAAAGAAAAAAAAAAAAGAAAAAAAGGAAAAAAAAGAGTCTTCATAAAATTCATCCTTAAATACATTGTTGTGTATATGAAAAGTAAGATCATTTCTAACTTAACCACACTAGCGTTTTTATAGGGGCTGGGATTTAGCTCAGTTGGTAGAGTGCTGCTCTGCAGTCTTTGAGGTCCCAGGTTGGATTCCCAACACCACAAAAATGGGAGATGGACAGGGCAATCCACTCCTGAGGCAGTCCCAAAATAATCAGCCGTTGAAAACACTATGAGGATCGCTATGAGTCGGGTACGACTCGATGGCACCTACCAACAACAAGCATTTTTATCTTCTTAGCTTAGATTTTTAATATGAGAGCATAAGCTATGAGAACTAAAAGTAGGGAAAACATTGAAAATACAGAGAAGAGGAAATGTTCAATGGAGCAGAGGGCCTGAAAGGAGCTGTAGTGGAGAGATCAGCCCTGGGGAGAAAGGAGCAATGATTGATAGATCATAAAGTTTAATCCATAGGAATGTTTTTGTGTCTTCAAAGTTATTGCTTGATCCAAGTAATTTTTAGATTTCTGGCAAAATATTTTCAAAGATTTTTCATAGTTATTGAGGTAGATTGTTGGATCCATGCTGACAGGTTCCTTATTAATGTATCTATTGCAGAGAGAAAAGTTCACAGGCCTCAAAAGTGTTTATTACATCTGACCTATGTGGACAGAAATTCTTGTGCTTCTTAGTTGAATCCCAGCTCCAGTTACGGTAAGTGCTTATATTTGCCATTATTTCTGTGTAAATAATTTAGGGCTAATTACTTCCTTCTGTCTTTCTTTTTCTTTTCTTTAAGTAGCTTTATTGAGAAATAATTTATATATCATAAAATTGACATGTGTTAAGTATACAACTAAATGATTTTTAGCAAATTTACAGAGTTATGCAACCATCACCACAATCCAGTTTTAAATATTTCTGTCATCTCTAGAGAGAGATTCATTTGTGCCTATTTACAATCAGTCTTGTTCCTATTCCTAGCCTCAAGCAATCACTCTATAAACTTTTTACCCCTATAGATTGGTCTTTTCTGGACATTTATATAAATAGAATTATACAATCATGAAGTAATACTTACAGTTTTTTGTGATCAGCTTTTTCATTTTTCACATTTTTAGGACCCACTATGTTGTAACATGTATAAGTACTTCATTAGTATTGCCTTGTTGTAGTGTAGTATAGACCACATTTTGCTTATCTGTTTATCAGTTGTGGATATCTCATTTGTTTTCACTTTTTGACCTTTATGAATTATGGCAAAAGTATTTGTGTGGATGTATATAATTTCATTTTTCTTGAGTAGATACATAGGAAGTGTAATTGTTGGCTTGAATGATAAATTTATGTTAAACCTTTCAAGAAATTGCCAAGTTGATTTCCAAATAGGCTGCATCATTTTATATCCCTACCATCAGTGTAGGAAGGTTCATTTTACTTTATCTTGAATAACACTGATTATTGTCAATATCTTTGATGGCAGCCATTCTAGTGAATGTGAAATAGTTTTAATTTGCATTTCCTTAATATGTTTTGATGTTGATAACCTTATATGGTTATTAACCACGCATTTACCTTCTTAGGTGAAATGCTTATTCGAATGTTTTGCCTATTTATTGACCTTTTCATTTTGAAATAATTATAGATAACAGGAAGTTTCAAAATAGTAGTCTTTATCTCCCCAGTGGTAACATCTTCCTTAACTGTAGTACATTATGAAATCCAGGAAATGGATATTAGTGTGATCCACATACCATCTTTCAGATTTTATCAGTTTTACATGTACTCATTTTACGTGGATTTATGTCTGTGGTCTCATGTAGTTTTCTGACGTGTATAGATTTGTGTAAATACTCCTACAATCAACATACAGAGGACTACTAGGTACCTTGGCATAGGCCTGTAATTCCAGTGATTCAGGAGGCTGAGGGAGAAGGATCATGAGTTTGAAACCAGAGGCAGCCTGCGCAATTTAGATTCTGTCTCAAAATAAAAAAGTAGGCGCCGGGCACGGTGGTGCATGCCTATAATCCCAGTGTCTCTGGAGGTGGAGATGGGAGGATTGCAAGTTCGAGACCAGAGGCAGTCTGCGTAATTTAGCAAGACCCTGTCTCAAAAAAGTGAAAAAAAAAAAAAAAGGGCTGGGGGCGCAACTCAGTGGTCCAGCACTTGCAGCAAAGCATGCAGGCATGAGACCCTGGGTTTAACCCCCAGTACCACACACACACACGAAATAATAATAATAATAATAAAATGGGTTGGGAGTGTAGTTTAGTGGTAGGGCACTTGCCTAGCATCATGATGCCCTGGGTTCAACTCCTCAGTACTGCCAGAAAAAAAAAGTACAGAATATTTCTTTATCACCATTATGTTACCCCTTCATAGTCATACCATAGTCTCCCTCTGCAGCCCCTCCCATCCTCCACATCTAATGACCACAAACCTGTTCTCCTCTGTAGTTTTGCATTTTAAGAATGTTATGAAAGTGGAATTTTATGAAACATTTTAAGACTGTCCTTTTCCATTCATTAATGTACTCTGCAGACTCATATAGGTTGTTGTATGTGTCAGTAATTTATTTCTTTTCTATTTTAATATTTAGTTGTGTAAAGTTTCAAGAAAGTAATGATAAAACCCAGCTCATCTTTGGCTCTGTCACCAACATACATGCAAAGGATGCAGCACCAGTGGAGGTAAATGCAGGCCTATTTCTTGAGAAGCTGAAAATTAGTAGGCTTCATCAGAGTTTTCAACTGTGAACTATGTTAGTTTGCTCTGCTTGAGAAATAAATTTTTGTTTTTTTAGAAGATAGATACCATGGTGGTCCTGGAAGGCAGTGGAAACCTGGTGCTGTACACAGGAGTGGTTCGGGTAAGTAAAAAGTAGCACTTCATGTTTTTTTTTCCTGGTACTGGGAGTTGAACCCAGGGCCTTGTGGTTGCGTGCTTTGCAAGTGCTGGAACACTGAGCTGCACCCCCTGTCCATTTTTTACTTTTTTTTTGAGACAGGGTCTCGCTAAGTTACGCAGACTGCCTCTGGTCTCGAACTTGCAATCCTCCTGCCTCTGCCTCCTGAGCCACTAGGATTATAGGTGTGTGCCACCATGCCTGGCTCTAGCATTTCATGGTTTTAGTAGGACTGCTTCTGTTATTTAAAATTTGTTAATGTTCCTGCCTGCACAATTTGACAGAAGATTTTTATTAGGTTGAAAATGAAGTTTCCCTCAAAGGTTGATCCTAATACATAGCACTAGGGTTCACTGTCATTAAATGCATTGTTTCTGTGAGCCTGGCTCAGATAGGGAACCTTTAATGAATGTATGTAGATTATTAAAAAACATAAAGTTAAGTTAACTAAACTAGTTTTGAAATAGATATTTGAGTGGCTTTGATAATTACCAATATTTTGGTAATGTTTCATTATATTAAATTTGTTGGTTATATCTTCCTTTTATATAATAATATAAATTGTACAATTTATAATATAAATAATATATAAATTGTATAACTTCATATTATGAAATTTATATATAATTTTAATAATAATGAAGCAAACATTTATATAACTACTAGTCGGGTTAAGAGATATAATATTGCCAGTATCTTTCTTGGCCTGTAGCTGTACCACAGTGATGTCAGATCTTGGAAGCTAAGCCGGGTTGGGCCTGGTTAGTACTTGGGTGGGAGACTGCCTGGGAACACCAGATGCTGTAAGCTTGGGAGAAGGACCTGGCAACCCTCCCAAAAAACAATCAGCCATTGAAAACTCTATGAATATCAGAGAAGCACTGACAATAGTGTTATTCCTGTTGTACATAGGGTCGCTATGAGTCGGACACCGACTCCATGTCACCTAACAGTAACAACAAAAATATCTTTCTGACTACAACTCCATCTCTGCTGCCATAGACACTATCCTGCCTTTTGCAGTAAATCAGCCCCTTGGTTTTAATTTTTATTGTTTTGCTTTTTAAAATTTTATTTCAACATAACTATTTACAGAAATACACTCATTTTGGTTACTGAATGCAATTTAAGTTTAACTTATCCTATAAAATTTTAACCAAAAATTTTGTACATGGTTTACAATTTAAAAATTTGCGATCTGCTTTAATTTTTCTTTTTTAATTTTAGGGTTTTTTTTAATTTTTTTTTTTTTTTTTTTTTTTTTTGGCAGTACTTGGTAGTTGAACCTAGACCCTTGCACATACCTTGCGAGTGCTCTACCACTGGGTGGCATCCCCAGGCACCTTTCTAAAATTATTTTTTTAGATTTTGAGAAAATCTTGCTAAGTTGTGTAGGCTGCCTCTGGCCTTGAACCTGTGATCCTCTTGCCTCTGCCTCCTGAGTTGCTGGGATCACAGGTATGGGCCACCATGCCTGGTCTAATTTTAAGGATTTTTTTTTTTAAGGTAGGAAAGATTTATTTTGGCTCACTGGTTTATTTTTATCTATTATAAATGTATAAAAGATCTTACATCAAATGCTTCTAAAGAAGTCAGTAAGAACCTTGGAAAATATAGCTTTGATTTGTCTCAGAAAAATAACACTGTACTGTAAAAGCTATAAAATCAGTGCAGTAAAACATTGTTGTAATGTTACAATGCCAGTATACAGAGTTTAGTAACTAATGGGTGGTAGGGAGCCTGTGTACACTCATGGAACTATAGGAGCTCTCTGATTTAGTTAATATTGCATGTAGATTTTAAATGTACATAAAACAAGATTTAGATCCTTCCCTTCCCTTCCCTTCCTTTCTCTTCCAGTAGTGGCGATGGAACCCAGGACCTCCTATGTGCTAGGCAAATGCTTTACCACTGAGCTGTACCCCTATCCACTTTTTTGAGATAGTGTCTCAGCACGTTGCTCTCATGATCCTCCTCCCTCAGTCTCCCAAGTTCTTGGGATTATAGCCATGAGCCACAGACACTTGACTCAGTCATTCTTTTAAAGTCAGTGAAGAATTAATTCTACTTTATGTAAAGTGTTTTTGAGGTAGAAATATTGTAGAGTTTATGGTAGAAGACAGAGATGGTGAGCTGGAGAGTGCAGTTTGAATTAGACTTAATTGGACTTAATTTTTTGAGCATCATCTAGCTTTATTTTTTTAGCCCCTGGGAGTTGTTGGTGTTCTTTCTCTGTGCCTTGAGACTTAGTTAACAGGATTATTGCTTATAGTCTCTGAAAGCTTAGGGTCTCTGCTATCTTTACTATCGATAAGGTAGAAAAAAAGTGTATTGAATAAGATTTGGTGTAATATCTTAACTAATTACTGTGCCCCCGCTTTCCTGCCAAAAAAAGTCCTTAATAATGAAAAGAAGTAATCAGACAAGAGAAATTATACCTAGGAATTTGTAGTTGAATGGTGGAATTTGAAAGATTGTTAAAACATTAATTTGCTTGGTTTTTAGTTCTATTTGGTGAGCATATACTTTGATATAGCCAAAGAAACTTATACTTACATGCTTTAACATTTTATTTGTGGATCTGATGCATTCACTAAAGCCATCCCCCCCCTCATCTTTTGTTGACTAAAGGTGGGAAAGGTTTTTATCCCTGGACTGCCAGCTCCTTCCCTGACGATGTCCAACACAATGCCTCGGCCCAGCACGCCTCTTGATGGTGTTAGTACTCCTAAACCCCTTAGTAAACTACTTGGATCATTGGATGAGGTAAGACATGGATTAGGTCTTATCAAAAATAATGCTGTTTTAAAGAAGTTTGGTCAAATATTAGTTCTTTCCATGATTAACTTAATTTTAGGTAGTTCTTACAGAGTGTTTTCAAATGTATATGATAGAGTTACTGTACATGGACATTCCTTGTGCACTGTGTCATACTCTGTGAAGACGGAGATGAAAATCACGTATTCTTTTCTGCCTAGGGATCTTAACAATTTATTTAGATGTGGGTACAATTAATTAGATGGGGTAGATGTGCTATATGCATAAGAAATTATAATTTAAGGTAGACTCTTAAGACTTAGGAATAAGGAACAGAAAGTACAGGAAGATACACCCGGATGGGATAACATGGCAAAACCAGTGCCTCATCTCTGAGAGGCATGTAAGACTTGGTCTGGACCTTGAAGATAATTAGATATCTATAGGTAGGACAGGGCATTTAGGGCAAGGAGCACTGACACAGCCACGCACATGAAGGTGGGAGAGTGTAAGTTAAGGAATCAATACAATAGATTTATGGAATGAATACTTAAATACTCAGAAGGCTGAGGCAAGAGGATCCCAAGTTCGAGGCCAGAGGCAGCCTACATAATTTAGTGAGACCCTATGTCCAAATAAGAAAAAAAAAAATGAGCTGAGGGTACAGCCCAGGGGTAGAGCACTTGCAAAATGTGTGCAAGGCCCTGGGTTCAACCCCCAAGTATTATCATAAGAAAAAAAAAGTCTGTTGGGGGAGGCAGGGCAGGGAGTGGAATAATAAATTTTTGTGAGCATTTTTTATACGCTAGTCACTGTGCAACCAGAGTGCTCCTTGGAAGCAAGGATGGCCAGACAGTGTGTTACATATTTTGGACATGTAGTCAGGAAAGACAAATCCCTGGAGAAAGATATCATGTTTGGGAGAGTGGCAGGTGAACGAAAAAAAGGAAAACTCTCCACCAGATGGAATGACACAGTGTCTGCAACAGTGGGCTTAAACATAAATAAGATCGTGTCCTGGCACAGAATCAGGAAGTGTTTCGATCTGCTGTATATAGGGTCACTATGAGTTGGACTAGATTCGACGGCACCTAACAACAGCAACAATAGTCCCTATCTAAATGCTCTATCAGTATTAGCACATTTAAGCCCTACAATCCTTTTATTGATGGGGAAGATATTGTTGTGATCCATATTTTGTAGAGGGGTAGAGAGAGGTACATAAAAGGTTACTTATCTAAAGTCAGAAATCCAATAAGTGATAAAACTGGGATTTACACTTGTACTAATGTGCTCTTAAAGGAACAAGGATGAAAAGATCATTTTCTGAAAGTAATTGTCAGGACATTACAGGTCAGGTTTTTGAGGAAGGAGTTATGAGTGTCATGATCTGTTTTAGATAGGTTTATCTTGAGATTGAAGATGTTGTTGTTGTTGTTGTTGTTAGGTGCCGTCGAGTAGGTATCCGACTCATAGCGACCCTCATAGGGTTTTCAATGGCTGAGTGCTTCGGGATTGCCTTGGGAGTGGATTGCCAGGTCCTTCTCCCATTTTTGCGGTGCTGGGAATTGAACTCGGGGCCTCAGAGACTGCAGCACAGCGCTCTACCCACTGAGTTAAATCCCAGCCCGCCGAGATTGAAGATGGGGAGACCAAAAAGACTCCAAATGAGGTTGTCTGTGTCAACATAAAGAGATTCAAAGAGCATCTGAGCTAGGACTGTATGTATGGAAAGGAGGGGTGTGACATGAGAAGCCCAGAGAGGTCTAAATAACAGTTGGTCAGCTGATTGCTTTTGTTCTCCTGAGCCATGGTGGAACAAAGAGCAGCTCCTGGATGCTGTGGAACAAGGCTTAGAGTTGAGGGACATCTAAGGGCCCATGTTTGGGGCAGGTTAAAGGGAAAGTTAATGTTGGCAGTTGCATGGAGTGATGTCTAGGCCCTGACTTTATTTTTAAATGTACAACATTGAGCTTTTCCTCTTCAAGTCAGCACATTTGCAGAACTTTTTTTTTCTTTTTTTTTTTTTTTGGTACTGGGGGTTGAACCCAGGGCCTTGTGCCTGCATGCTTTGCAAGTGCTGGACCACTGAGCTGCGCCCTCAGCCCATTTTTTAACCTTTTTGAGACAGGGTCTCACTAAATTACACAGACTGCGTCTGGTCTCGAACTTGCGATCCTCCTGCCTCTGCCTCCCGAGCTGCTGGGATTACAGGTGTGTGCCACCATGCCCAGCCCATTTGCAGAACTTTTAAGAAAGGAAACTGGAAAAGTGTGAGAGGTTTTTGTGTGATTTGGAAGAATTTCTTTTGTGATGAAAAATAGTTTCCAACTTTTTAAAAATTCCATAAACCCAGGAATGATTAGTGCTTCTCTCTCCCTCTCTCTCTCTCTCTCTCTCTTTCTTTCTTTCTTTTTTTTTTTTTTTTTTTTTTTTTTTTTTTTTTTTTTTTTTTTTTTTTTTTTTTTTTTTGCTACATGTGAGGTCACAGAAAACTGTAGTTCAGTACATTGGCTTATGGTGTTCCCACTTATCTGGCACATTGCATTGCTAAGCATAGAGCCAGAACCAGTGGAGCTGAGTTTTTCTTGGTAACTGTTGGAATAGTATCTGGGCTATAATAAATAGACCTTAGGCTTGCTTGGCTCTCAGTACTGATAAGGTACTCACTAAATGGTATCCTGTAAGTTGAATTATAGGAATACAAAATGGGTCAGTGCTTGAGATTAGAGATTTAAGATGGGAAACACCTGTAGTTAGTAACAAAGATCATTTAAGTTTTTTTGGCATGTCTGTAGTTAAGAAAATCATTACTCTTCTTATAATTTCCAATAAATATTTGTCTGCAGGGGAGAAGCTACTAAATAGTACTCTCATTTCTTTGTTTTTCCTCTCCTTTCTCATTGGATTTTTAGTATCTATAGTCATGTCCGTCATGGCTCCCTCAAATTATGGTTGATGTCCATAGTCCTGTAAGATTGCCAGAAGTGCTGCTGCTTTTTCTTCCTCTTAGCCATGGCGTTTCTTGCACTGGCAGCCTGTCTATGTTGTACTCCCCCCCCCCCACCCCACCAAAAAATCCAAATGCCTAGGGAAGGAGAAGCAGTATAGGAATATTGGTCCCCTCCCTGTGGTTCTGTTTTCACCTAGATCTTGGTCCCTCATGTTCAGGTTGCTTCCACAGGTTTCCGGTGCCATCAGTCAGATGTTTTGCTGTTTTGTCCACTTTTTGTAGTTGTTTTCTGTGAAGGCTTTGGTCTGCTGCGAGATACTTCATCATAGCTGGAGAAGAATGATTTGAATCATTACATTTAACCATTTGTTTGACCATATGCAAAAAAGAAATATATTACTTTATCCTATCCTTAATTTCTCAAAAAGTACTTCATTTGTCTTGTATTTATCACTTTTTGTAGGTGGTCCTGTTATCCCCAGTTCCAGAATTGAGGGATTCTTCAAAACTTCATGATTCTCTCTATAATGAGGATTGTACTTTCCAACAGCTTGGAACTTACGTTCATTCTGTCAGAGACCCTGTCCATAACAGAGTAACTCTAGTAAGTACATCTTTAAAATTTTAGGTGCCTTTCTAAGAATTATGGATGATGTTTCAAATTTGTCAAGATGCATAATTTTGTCTGAAAAATGAAAACAAACATTTCTCATGATTTTTAAAATTTGTAATGTTTCATTTTTTGCATTATTTGACTTTACATAATTCCGCTTAAGTTTCCTAAAGTTTCTATATTATTAAAAGTTTATTGAAAACAAATATGTTTAATCAGTTGAGTTGCATATTGCCATGTTTTTTGTTCTTTCATTAAGTTAGTCACCTCCTTTTGATGATGGTGTCTTTGTGTTTGTATAAAAATTAGACACTTTATTAAAATAAGTTTGGAAATGTTTTGCAGATAAGCATATTTAGTTGACATTACTCATTTGTATTTGAAAAACACTATTTTTTAAAATTTATTTTACTGGGTTTGGCTTTGAAATGCAAACAATCTTGTAAAGTGCCATGCATTTTGTTAAAAAAAAGACTCAGAATGCTTAGATTCCATTCATTTCTTGTTTGTTTCCATTCTTTTCACTAGGAACTGAGTAATGGCTCCATGGTTAGGATCACTATTCCTGAAATTGCTACCTCTGAATTAGGTATGATTGTGAGTCAGACCTTACTTTTATGTGTTCTTAGTTTGATTTATAAGATTTGGAGTAATTGCTGATTTATATCAGTAATTGGGATTTAAAAAAATAAGTTTGCTGATTTTGAAGCCATCAGACCAGGCTTTTTGGTTTGCAGAGATGCTGTAAGTAGTGACGGAGTGCTTTGCCATGTTCACTTCATGTGTGCTCTGAGACTGGAGTATGTTGTTGTTGTTAGGTGCCGTCGAGTCGGTGTCCGACTCCTAGCGACCCTCATAGGGTTTTCAATGGCTGTTTCGGGATTGCCTTGGGAGTGGATTGCCAGGTCCTTCTACCATTTTTGTGGTGCTGGGAATTGAACTCAGGACCTCAGATACTGCAGCACAGTGCTCTACCAACTGAGCTAAATTCCAGCCCTGAGACTGGAGTATAGTTAAAGAATATTCTAATTCTGTTTCTAGGAGATTCCTTTTATTTACTTTTTTTTTTTTTTTTTTTTTTTGAGATGGGTCTCACTACTGCTCAAACTGGTCTTGAACTCCTGGGCTCAAGTGATCCTCCTGCCTCATCCTCTTGAGTAGCTGTGACTATAGGTGTGTGCCATGGCACCCACTTTTCTGAGATTTATATGCTGAGATATACCATGCGGTGAGATTACTGTATAAGGGACAT